>JAOANK020207022.1:0-16299 GCA_026257165.2 Telfairia occidentalis
TAAATTTCATTATAAAATTCTAAATGTTAAACCCAAATCATTTGAATGTTTTATGCATGCATGATTGTAACGATTCTAGAAATTGAGTCATAAAAAGTTGGGTTGTTACACTTTTTGAGAAGTTTCGTTCTTTGCCCATGTAGTCAGCAAGCTTAGTATCTAGAGCATAATCAAATCATTACCAAAGGTTGTTGAATCATCCACTTGTACACCTAATCTCCAAATTAAAGAAACAGAAAGAAATTTCTAACACAAACATAGGGGGTCATAGAGAATAGCAAATAAAGAAAACTATAAAATTTTAAATTTTAATTCTAACAGTTCCATTTTATGCCAAATATTGTATAGGTTACCATTATCTTCAGTGTCCTAAAATTATATTCCAAACTCTTCCAAAGTTCCAAACATAATGGTAAAGCACACAAAATTGCCGATATTGCACCTTTCCAAAGAATTTACCTGTTATTCAACAAACCCATCATTACATTTCAAATACTAATGGCTATTTCAATTCGAACGAGTATTTTACGGGTGTTATAGTGGAAGATAATAGAATTAAAAAGAAAGATTGAAAAAATAAAGAAATGAGATAAAACGCAGTCTTGTTCTCATGAATATGCAAACAATAGACGGTGAGATAGGCTGCATCATCCTGCCTAATCCATTTCATCTGAGCATTAAGCAGGCGTATTATGGTTTTGGGCTTATGCACTTGCAATTCCTTACAAAGCCAAGCCAATTTGGATCTCCACCACTATCAGCATACCATGCAGGATCTCCCACCGATTCTGGTATAGCTATATATGTAGCTTGATTTTTTTTTTCCATTTTCTGTTGTTGTAACAAACTCACGATTAAACTTATGGTAGCAAATGGTTGCACTATGACCATATTTCCCACGCACTTGACATGCGGGTTTTAAGGCATTTTGTTTACCTCTCGTACCTCTTGTTCTGCCTCTTCCTCTGACTTTGTTTGGGTAATTTTCGTAATTTCCTCTTCTTTGCCTTCTGCCTTGTGTGCCTTTTTTATTGTTGAAGTTATTGTCAATGTGTTGGTTGTTGGATTCTTATTTTCCAAATATTGCATTTGCAATGGTATTAACCACTTCTAAACTTTGTGGAATAACGTTCAGATGAGTAAGCGTTTGCTCAAATGTAGTGAGTTTGGCATGAGCTTCAAGCCAAGTGAGTTCATTCTTTCCACTAAGCAAACATGTTATAGGCAAATATTTTACATCTAAACTAATAAGAGCACTAGATATTAGACTTGCCTTAGACACCGACTCACCTGCTAATGTAAGATTATCTGCTATATGTTTCTTTTGGGCTAGGTAGTCTGTCTTTTTCATGATGTCTTTGCGTTGTCTTTGCAAGTTAGCTTTTAATTAATTTATTATGGCTCTGTTTACTGACTCGTATCTATTTTCTAGGGCCTTCCAAACTTATTCTGAGGATGTGTGTGCTAACTACGTCACATACAATGGTAGGCTCCAATCGAGTAATGCTTGATCAGTTGTTGTCAATTCCTCAAAGTTTGAGTTGATTGCATATGTTGTGGTCTTTCCTTCTGTGATAGCAACAAATTCTGTTGGACACGCTTTAGTTCCAAGAATGTAACCGTCAAGTCTTTGTCCTCTGAGGATAGAAAGAACCATAGATTTCCACAAGAAAAAATTGTTATCGCTCAGCTTCACGGTAAGCACTGAATTCAATGGATTGCCAAACTGAATTGACATCCCATTAATGAGATGCATATTTTATTGTTGTAACACTTGAGAGGTTTCTGCCTTGCTTTTTTCATCATCACCTGCTATGCCAGAGCTTCCCACTGGTGATCCATGGTGGATAAATGAAGATTAGGTCTATGTCGTTAAGGCTCTGATGAAAAGATATTTGAAAAGTTGAGATTTGAATTTAATCTTCCCAGTATTTTCTACTGGGAATAGATATGTATTTATATGTGAGTAATTTGTTACAAAAATAACGAAATGCACACTGAATACAAGACTACAATAAAGCTACTGATCAACAAAGTTATAAGTGGTCAAAGTTCACTTCTTCTATGGGCCTTAATCACGGGCTGAAAAAGCAATTACTTCAACAACCTCCCTTAACAATACTCGGTGGTTAGTTGACCATTAAATATGATTTGAATATCTAGGAGGTTCTTTATTGTTCTCTGTACATGCGCTACAAAGATTAATTTGACATTGAAGTAGTCAGAGGGGTTAATCTTTGCTACCGTCTCCATAATGAGAACCTATACAAGATGAAACGAATAGATAAGTAAGGAAATGAATGAAACTCGTGGAAAGAAATCGCATTTTGTCTTTCAACACGACCCATATACCAGCCGAAAACGTAACTGAGAGGCAAGATGAATACCCATTTTCAGTATCAACTTGGTGTACATATTGATCTAAATTGAGACAGAAACAGAATCCATAATCAACATTTTATACCAATTTGGTCTGTTCGATCATCGATTCCGACGGGTATATACACCAAATAACCCCCAGATATGAACATTAATTGCCTACTCAAATATCATTTTGACTGATAACTTGGCCAAAATTGAACGCAGAAAACCAATTTTTGACCTTTTTTTTTTTTTTTTGCTCAAATCCTACGAGCTTTTTTTGATTAAAAAAAAAATGCACAAAGCAAGTTGGAAAGACCAAAATACACAACTCATTCGATTCAAACTCCTGAAGAAACAATCTACCTAAACATATAAAACCCTTTTTGGTTGTTTTTTTCCCTCAAAACCTACGCTTTTCTGTCTGTATGCACATAGAACAGGTCGAAAACACTGAATTACAGGGTTAATTAGAAGGGTAGGGTAAATTTTAAAATAAATTATAAAAATAAGGTTGTTTTGAAACTATTTAGTAAAATTGTGCCTTACGTCTCTTTGAAAGACGAAGTCTCACTATTTCTATTACAGGTGTTAATAGATTTGTGAAAATATTTAGCAGAGAGCTTTTTAACCTAAATATCCTAACATTGTGTTGTTGTTTGCCTCAGGCCAATGTTTGATTCTGACAGTAGTCGAAAATATTTTTTTTATATATAATTAGAATAAAGAATTTAAAGTATTATAAATTTATTTTTTTTTGTCTTAATTTATTCTTTATATAAATTTGATTTTTTTTATATCAAATATAAATTTATATAAAATTCAAAACATATATACAAATTTATATGAATAAAACTTCAAGAGATAAATGTACAAAGTGTTTTTTTTTTTTTTTAAAAGTAACATGTGTTCCCACAAACACATTCACAACATTGATGACAAACGTTTGGATGCTAGGGAATACGTCTTTTAGAAAGACACATTCATCATAAGTTAATCAGAATGTGTCTTTCAAAGAGACGTAAAGCACCATTTTACTAAATAGTTTCAAACCCACCTCTTTTTTACAATTTATTTTAAAATTTATCCTACCTTTCTAATTAATCCCTGAATTACAGAAGCAAAAAAATTCAAAAAATGGATTCAAAGAGAAATCAAAAGTTAACAACTTAAATTTATGCTGGAAAAAAAAAACCTCCCTAAATTGTGAGACAATTAGTCTCTTTAGCTCAAAATGCGATTAGAAACATATGTCTTAACCAGTTGAACTAAGAAGGAATAGTTTTTTATAAATTGTTACCAGTTGAAAGTACAAGTACTAAATCTTGATTAAATTATTATTTCAATAAAAAAAAAAAGTGAGAACCAATATATATTATATATATAATAAACGTGTCCATCATACAGCAAAAATTTCATTGCGGCTACTAAAGCGGATTAAGTTTAACTATTTAAATATTCGTAGTTTCTTGAAGACCCTTAGTTGGCCATTATAGCACCAAAGGAATTATCAAAGTTAATGAGAGCAATTTGTATCCATAGGGCATATGAAATATCAAAAGTTGGAATTTCACCTTGCATATATTTTGGTGATGTTCTGTTGTTAAAAAGAAATGTTATTTTGACCCAAGAATATTCATCGGTAAAAGTCAGTTGCTGACTAAGTCTATTGCTGAGCTAGAGATCCAAATAGACTTATGCATCTGCTACCTACCTGATTTTTAAGCTAATGGCCATCTCAGTAGAGTTAGTTACAAGAAAGAGAAATAGCTTCTTGCGTGTGAGGTATTTATCTTTCTCTTCTCTATTTTCATTGGGGGTAGAGTGATATGAGTGAGTTTTCTCCTCCTCTCTTCCAGTTAATTCTGGACACTCAAGTGGTGATTATTCAGCTCATGTAAACTTGTTAATGATGAAGATCAATTGAAGAATATTGTCTCGCCTTGCACAGTGGATGTAGACCTATATGGTCGAACCACTATAAACCAGTGTGTTCTCTCTTATTCCCTTATCTTTTTTTTTTTTGATTCCTCGACTCATTAGTTTTTTATTCCCCTTTTAGGTTGCGAATTTGATATTGAATTATCTTGGGCAAATAAACAGAGTTGGTTAATTTGTTCTATGGAATCAACAAATGGTATCAGAGCTTGGATTCTATTTCTTTATCGAATCAGTTTTCTAAGTCTTGATTTGAGGAAGTCCCAGTTAAGTCTATTAGTCATCTGAATTTTTTTTTGTGGTTTTAATACCACAATTCTGAAAGTTCATCTTTGAAATTACAGTCTACTTTGTATTATTCAATCAGTGAAATTTTTGTTGTTAGCTGATTGTTCATACCTACTTCTTTCATCATGGCTACTAAATTTTGAACTTGATAAGTTTGATGGAAAGAGAGATTTTAGTTTGTAGAGGAAGAAGCTAAAAGCTCTCTTAGTTCAACAGAAAGTGGGAAAGATTATGGACAATCTTGAAACCTGGCCAAATACCTTAACCAAAGAAAAACAACCGAAAGAGATTGTTTATAGTACTATGATTCTATACCTTGCTGATAATGTTCTCCGCCAAGTTAATGATGTTGAGAAAACGAGGGAATTATGGGTGAAATAAGAATCACTTTATATGAGCAAATGCCTCCCAAATAAGATCTATTTAAATGAAAAACTCTAGGGACTTTATCTTTGGCAACAGTGTTAGATGCACTTATATCAAAGGAGTTTGAAATAAAATGCGAAAAAAGGGAAGCTGAAGCTCTAAATGTCATAGGCAGAACAGAAAATAAAGGGAAATCTCAACTAAAACAATCTAAACACAGATCTAAGTCAAGAGGAAAGAGAAAGAAATATTTTTATTGTCATAAAGAAGGCCATTTCATTAAGAATTGTTTTCAACTGAAGAACAAAAATAAGAACCAAGAAAAGAATGAAGAATCATCTTCAGCTAATGTCCACGAGGGATACGAATCTGCAGAGGTCTTAATAATATCAGAAACCGCTCTAAGTGAAGAGTGGATTCTAGATTCTGGTTGTTCATACCATATGACACCCTTCAAGCATTATTTTCTAGACCTAGAGGAAGTTGAAGGAAGCAAAGTTTTAATGGGAAATGACCAACAATGCCAAGTGAAAGGAATAAGGTCAGTGAAATTAAAACTCTATGATGGTATGGAGAAAATTTTGACTGTTGTGAGATATGTCCCATAATTAAAGAGAAATTTGTTCTTTCTTGGACAACTAGACAAAGCTGGTTATAATTATAAATCAGGAGATGGAATCCTCAGAATTTATAAAGGTTCTCTATTGAAAATGAATGACATTTTGAAGAATGGTTTATATGTTTTGTAAGGGAGTTCATCAACGTCACTTATAGCAAATACAGTGGCTGAGCGAGTTGATAATAAATTAATTCTATTGCACAAGAGGCTTGCACATGTGTCACACAAAGGATTAAATGAATTGTTTAAATAGGGGTTGTTGGGTAACATTAAGCCTCTTCAATTACCTTTTTGTGAACATTGAACATGGGGAAAAGCAACTAGAGTAAAGTTTTATACAAGCACACACACAACAAAAGGAATTCTTGAGTATGTACATTCTGACCTTTGGGGTTCAACAAGAGTTTCTACATTAGGTGGAGCTAAATACTTCATGAGTATAGTTGATTATTACCCTAAAGCAAAAAAGTGAAGCTTATAAGAAGTTTTCTCATTGGAAAACTTTGGTAGAAAACCAAACAGGCAAGAAAATTAAGGTGTTAAGAACTGATACCGGAGTTGAATATTTGAATGATGAGTTTTCAAGTCTTCGTAAGAGAGCTAGAACTAAGAGACACCGCACTTTACCTTACACACCACAACAAAATGGCTTGGCTGAAAGGTTTAATGAAACTTTGCTTAAGAGATTAAGATTTATGCTCTCAAATGCAAAGCTTCCAAAGTTATTTTGGGGTGAAGCTGTTACAGCAACAGCTTATTTGATTAACAAGAGCCCTTCTTCAGATTTAAATATGAAAACACCCTAAGAATTGTGGACTGGAAAGCCTTCAAACTTGGAACATTTGAGAGTGTTCGGTTGCGCTGCTTATGCTCATATAAAACAAGATAAACTTGAACCTCGTTCAGGGAAATGTTTGTTGCTTGGTTATCCTTCTGAGATTAAGGGGTACAAATTATGGCTCCTTGAACCAGGTGAAGGTAGATGTGTCATTAGTCGTGATGTGAAGTTTGATGAAACTAATATGCCTTGGGAATTATGTGGAAGTTTAAGCCATAATAAGCAACAAACTAAAATTCCAAGTTCCCTTAAGATTGAATTAGAAACTCTCACATTAAGGGTATATTGAGTTCAAGTCAAAGTATTCCAGAACAAAGTGAAATAGATTCAGATTTAGACATTTCCAGTGTACCTACTGCTATTCAAAATTCTGAGATAAGTGAACCTTCAGCAGAAACCAATTTGGATCCAAATCTTGCTGACTATCAGTTGACCAGAGATGGGCAAAGAAGAATTACCAAACCACTCAAGAGATATGATTAGGCTGACTATGTTGTAGATCATGATGATCCAGTCGCTTATGCATTAAATTATGATGATTTAACTATGGACAGGGAACCACTCAATTATACATAGGCAATGAAATCAAAAGAGAGACAGAAAATGGACTTAAGCAATGAGAGAGGAAATGATATCTTTAAAGAAAAACCAAACTTGGAAATTAACTCAAAAACCTCCTACTCATAAATTGGTAGATTGTAAATGGATATATAAAGTCAAGCCAAGTTTAAGTGGTGATTCTAAACCAAGATTTAAGGCACGACTTGTAGCAAGGGGCTTTACTCAAGAATATGGAATGGATTGTATTGAAGTATATTCACCCGTGGTGAGACGTACTTCAACCCGTTTTCTTATCTCTTTAGTTGCTCATTTGAATTTAGAACTTGAGCAAATGGATGTCACCACAGCCATTTTACATGGTGACTTAGATGAAGAGATATATATGAGACAACTGGAAGGGTTTGTTGAAAAGGGAAAAGAAAATCTGTCTTGCAAGTTATTGAAGTCGTTATATGAATTAAAATAGTCTCCTCGTCAGTGGTATAAGCGATTTGACAATTTTATTCTAAACAGTGGCTTTGAGAGAAGTGAATTTAATACTTGTGTGTATGTCAAGAGGGTGTCATCACATGCATAAGTGTTCTTGTTGTTATATGTGGATGGCATGTTAATTTCATCCCAAGAATCCTCTAAAATAGCAATATTAAAGGATTTATTAAAGGGTGAATTTGAAATGAAGGACCTTGGGCCAGCTAGTAAAATACTTGGAATGAGTACTATAAGAAATAGATCAGTTAGCACTTTATCCATCACACAGTCAGATTACTTAAATAAAATTGTCAAACGATATCATATAGATGCAACATTGTCTGTGACAGTTCCTCTTACTCAACACTTGAGTTTATCAAAGGCTCAATCTCCCAAAATTGATGAAGAAAAGAGTTCAATGTTGAATGTTCCATACTCAAGTGTTGTAGGAAGTTTGATGTATGTTATGACCTGCACATGATCGGATATTGCTTTTCCAATGAGTGTTGTCAGTAGATGCATGAGTAATTCTGGAAAACTACATTGGGAGGCTACCAAGTGGATTCTAAGATACATCAAAGGTTCCTCCGATTCAAGTTTAATTTACACTGTAGAAGATGAGAAAATTCAATGTGTGGAAGGCTTTGTAGATGTAGATTTTGCATCAGAAATAGACAAAAGAAGATCCATCACATGATATGTCTTTAAAGTTTATGGAAATATAGTGAGCTGGAGATCTTCTTTGCAATCTGTTGTAGCCTTATCTTCCACTAAATTCGAGTATATAGCCCTAAGTGAGGGTGTCAAGGAAGCCATTTGGCTAAAAGGCTGGGTTGCAAGCGTGATTGGAGAAATTTCAAAACCAATTATCTATTGTGACAGTCAAAGTGCACTTGCACTCTCCACAAATCCTTTATACCAAGACTACAGAAAACATATTGATGTTAAGCTCAATTATATTTGAGATATGGTCACAAAGAAAATGGTAAAGCTGGAGAAAATTGGTACTGAAGATAACCCTGCAGATATGCTTATTAAATCCTTGACAGGCACAAGAGTTCTCTACTTGTGTAGACTCCTAAAATTAGGAGTTGGCTAATAAATTTTTTGCAGTGTGTTATTAAAGGTGAGTCTTGTCTTTTGTTGTTTCTTCATCTTTTCTTATTTATATGTATATACTGGAGTCAAGAGGGTGATTTGTTATTTTAACCCAAGTGATTTTTGAGTTGATGGCCATCTTAGCAGGGTTAGTAACAAGAAAGAGAAAGAGCTTCTTGCCCGCCCTAGGTATTTAGCTTTCTCTTCTTTGTTTTTGTTGGGGGTAGAGTGATGTGAGTGAGTGCTTTTGTATACAGAGAAATGAGTTGGAGACCTAATTTTTCTCCTCCTCTCTTCGGATTCATTTTGGGCACTCAAGTGGTGATTATTTAGCTCATGTAAACTTGTTAATGATGAAGATCAATAGAAGAATATTGTCTCGCCTTGTACAGTGGATATAGACCTATATGGTCGAACCACTATAAACCATTGTGTTCTCTCTTATTCCCTTATCTTTTTTGTTTTGGATTCCTTGACTCTGTTAATTTTTTATTCCCCTTTTAGGTTGCAAATTTGATACCGAATTAGCTTGCGCAAATAAACGGTGTTTGTTAATTTGTTCTTTGAAATCAACAAGAAAAAATCAATCACACCAACTGTTTAGGTGAAAACAAAGGATAATTAACGCAGATCCTTATCAATATATAGGTGTGAATATTGATGTAGCGAGAACAGAGGAGAAATGATTAGCGAAAAACTTGAATCTTATTAACAAAGTATTTAATTGTTATAATTTGCATAATTCTTCACAACACACCATTCAGAAACGTGAAAACATGAATGAACAAAAAAAAAAAAGAAAGAGAATAAAAGGAGTTATACAAATGAAGAGGTGAGCGGAAGAAAAGAAGATGAATATGAATGTGGCAAATAAGCAGAAACAGAAGCGTGCTCCGAGAACCAAACAGCATGCAATGCATGCGCGAGGAAGTAGGAATTAGGAAATAGAGAACCTTCTCCTCCTGGGCTTGGTAATGTCGAGAGCGTCTTCTATATTAGAAGTGTCTTTGGAGCCATGACGGAAAGGGTTTAATTTGCCCAAGGTTTTGGAGACGGAGGAGAAAAAGGTAGGTTTGGTCCTGGAGGGTGGCTTGATGGAAGATGTTCCTTGAGAATTATTCTTTTGCATGTCGGATATGTAAAGCTTCATCTTCATCAACTCAGACCGCAAAGCTTCATTCTCTTTCACTAATGTCACGTCTGCCTGAACTTGAGTCCTTGTTGTGGCAGCGTCTCCATTGCTCCGCTCCTCCATCTTGCTTCTCAGCTTCAGTTGATCGTAGTAGAGCGCATGAAGCACTATCTGCACTGGCAACCGCTTGTTTTGCGAAGCATGCACCCGCGCTTCGTACGACAGCTTTAGTGCTTCCATCACACTGCATACCTTCTCCCGTTCGATCTCATCCAGATTCGGATGTGCCTGACAAATCCATTTTTTTTCCATCATATTCATTTCACTTCCCTTTTAATTATCCTCTTATTCTTATAAAAATACATTTCCATCAAATATACTAAAATAATTCAAAATATGAAGTCCTTGTAACAATAAACATACCCGTGGGTATAGATGGTTTTAATTACACTCCTAAATACAGCTTTAAAAATCTAATCCTTAATTTTTAAAATTATTCAAAACAACTCTTCTATTAACTAAAAAAAATTAGACTAGGTCACATTGAAAAAAATGACTTTATTGGAAAAAAAAATAGTTTTAGGAAAACGACTGTATAAATTAGCATAAAACATTGTTACTCCTCTCATGATCCAAAAATTTGGATAGAAATAAAAGTTTTGGAGTAAGCAAAACACGGACAACCAAAATCTAGGGTCTTCCTTCCTATAATTAGTTGATAAAAATTAAGATGACAAATAAACCAAGAGAACCAAAACTTGTTACAAAACTTATACATGTAACTGCACCCATCAATCTTACTTTTTCTTTGTTCTCCTAACGTCTCAACCCGACTATATTTTCAAGAACATATTCTTGTGATTTTTTTCAGTGTGTCACTTTCCTCCTCAAACTACGAAATTTATAAAATATATATACATAAACCTTCATTCTTAATTTCAAATAGGACTAAAATCTTTTGATTGTCATATGTCCAACATGTAACTTTCATTTTACAACTCACTACCATCTCATTCATCTCAATTTAAAGAGGAAAGTTAGTAAAATGAATGTTTTAAAACAATTTTAATGGTCAATGAATAAAATAGAACTTTTAAAACAAATGAATATAATTGAAACCCATCCCAAAGTTTAAAGACATAATCAAAACTTATCTACGAGATCAAGGACATAATTGAAATCACCTATTATCCATGTATATATCTCCTTAAAATAAATGGATGGATATTTCTAAAGTAATTTTAAAGATTAAAGGTAATAATAAAAACTAATTGCATAATTAAAATTTACCCAAGAGTTCAAATACTTGAATTTTTTGTAGTGGATTTCTATTTGCATTTTTTTTTTTGTTTTTTTGTGATTTTATTGTTTTAGATGAAAGAGAGGAATGGGAGGAGATGGATAGTTTGTTGAAATGGAATAAAGGAAAAGTACCTTGAGATATATATCAATGGCCCGGTATAGATCATCGTCGACCTTTCTTGCGAATTTGGGTATGATATTGGCTATCCCATTAAATTTGGAAATGGTGAGTTCAGTATAGGTGGCGATCTCCCCCAAATATGCATCTACGGTTTTGACCACCCTCTGCAGTGAAATGGAAGATACCTCCTTGAAATCCCCAGCGTTGAACACAGCCACACTCTTCTCCCTTTCCACAAACCCCGAGATGATCCTTCTTACGCTTTCCAAGTCCAAAAGTGTGTCCCCATCGTACGTGAACGATAACACCAAAAGATCGTCCACAGTCACGTGTTCCAGTATCATCGAAATTCGTTTCTCAAGCTCCTTCTTGCAGGCAATGGAGGTCTTGAGATAGATCGCAGATCGGAGAAGACAGCAAAGGAAGTGGATCGGGAAGGCAGCTTTCTCAGAGGGCAACAGACCGACAATTGATTCCAACAGCTCCCGTTGCCTAGTCCTGCTGTCCGACTCCCCGGACTCACCAAATCCTGATCTCAGTCCGCTTCCAGAGTGGTCCCGAACCACATCCCGTAGCGATCTCTCTGCGTATGTAATCACGGCGCCGGAGATGGTTAGTGTTTTTGCACCAAGATTTTTCATTGCACCCATGATTTTGCTGAAGAACCCGATGTCTATGATGGACAGCTCCTCCGTCCACCAATTTGGAGGTGACCGACTTGGAAAGTTCGCCTCGTTGCAAGCCTGAGCCGGGGTTGGGTTTATTATTATTATTCAAAAATCAAAATTAAATGATTGATTTAATTATCGTACCTTGGAACTAATAACATCCACACATCTCTGCACGATATAAAGGTCTTCCGCCATGGGAAGGAGTTGCTGGCAAGACTTCAACACAACTATGGCTCCCGAAAGACTTGAGAGAGCCACCTGGGAGAGGAAATCTTCGGTCCGGCCGGCGAGGTTGTTATCGCAGTACTTGTCCGTCATTTGCAGATACTCTGCAGCACATCGTAGAGCCGCCACGTTGTGTACCGTGATCTCAAAGTTCACACCGTAGCAGAACTTGGCCGCTTTCTCGAAAGTTTCAGCACCGCCCGGAATGTCCACCAGATTGATCTGCGTTAGGTCTGCTTCCCTGGATTCGATTATCAGTTTCCGAATGTAGTTGCTTTTTGCTACCAACATGAACTGCACGCCACACCATGCGCCAATCCAAATAAAAATGAAATCCAAATCCCATTCCAAATCCAAAGTCGTTTTCCATACCTTATGAAGGGAAAAATGTGCTTCCCCGACTGCAACCACCACATCAGTTGGAATGTCTTGAGAGAAAACCCTAAAACAAAGAGTTGCATAAGAATGATCAACAGCATAAGCCTATGCTATGCCTAATTAAAATTCGAAACAACCTCCACTCTCTGTTAAACAGATCAGATCAACACATACCATTGTCCCGTTCTCTCCATGGCCATGGACAGCCTGTTGTTTCCCTTCACAGAGGAACCCATACTTGAACTGACTTCTGTTCACTCAAACAAGACACCACTCAAATATCACTTGCGTGTACAATAATCCTTTTTTTTTTTTTTAGTTCTTCAACCTGTGTACTATTATAATCTACTGCACTGTACATGTTAGAACGGAGAAATTTTCTCTTCTCCATCTTCTTCTCTAAATTCATTTGCAGTTACTTTTATTTATTATTTTAATTTTCTTAAATCAAATAAATAAATATCAAAATTGAACATAAATTTTAGGGTAAAAAATCAACTTTTACTCATTTTCACCCTAAATTAAATCAATTTGGTTATTCAAATAAATAAAGAAATCAATCCATCCATTTGGATCCTAGACTTAATAAGCGTTATAATAAAATTTTATTAAACTATTCATTTCAGTAAAATCAAGTATTTGCATAACATTAAGTTTAATTAATACATAAATTAAATATTTAATAGCTTTGTCAAATTTCAACAAAATTTTAGTTCTAATATAATTTTTTTTTTGAAATTCTATCAATTTTATACTATAAATAAATGCTTTATGATTCGTGGAACGCAAATAAGAATATTTTTTAAATTATTATTTTATTGATATATAAATAAGTAGACAGTCATCTCAAAACAATAAAATAGGTAATAATCAGTAAAACCAAAACTTTTATATGTAGAATTTAAGATTTTAGAAAATTAAAAACTAAATTGAGAATTAGTTTTTTTATTTTTAGTACAAATTGAGAATTACCTAAAATATTGTGGACCATGCGTACATTTAATCCTATAATTTTTTGTAGTATTCAATTTTATCCTTTATTTTTTAAAAATTTAATATTATATTTTTGAAAAACTTAAAAACCTTATTTAATGTAGGTAATCAAATGAGCATTTGTCTACTAGTTAAATTTATGTCCCCAACTTAAAAGTAGTGGACTTAAACCCTATCCTACATGTGAAAAATTGGTATTGAATGATTATTTTATTCTTTAAAACAATGTGATAGTATGTAAAATAACCTTTGTAAAGTAGAAAAATTATTTGATTTTTCATCCTTTAATTGGTAGTTTGAATTTTTTTTTTTTTTTTCCTCTATTGCCTCATTAAATGTTCAATTTAAATTTTAATAAACAGTTTGAATATTTAAATAATATAATTATATATTTTTAATTTAAGCAATTCTATTTTAATAGACACAACAAACTTTAATTATTTTCTTAAAAAAATTAAGGTTACATTTTGTTTTCTGTTTTTTGTTTCTAATTTTTAAAAAATAGAATTGTTGGTAATCAATTCAGTTTCAATTTTCTACTTTCCAAAAATAGTTTTGAAATTGTAAAGAATTTTTTTAAAAAAAAATAGTTTTTAAAAACAGTTTCTATTTTTCAAAAAAAAAAAAATTTATTCTTAACATATTTCTTCAACAAATTTCCCTCTCTAAAAAATTTCTATCCTCCCTAAATTTCTCTCTTTAAAAACTTTTTTCTCTCTAAAATTTTATATAACTTTTATTTGTATTTCTCTTTCTAAAACTTTCATCTTAATATAAATTTCATTTATATTACTTTGCTATATATACTAACTATTCTCTCCCTACAAATTTAATATTTTAACTTTTTTCAGTCTAAATTTATCCTTCTCTCTAACCTATCTACCTTTAAAATTACTCTCCTACTCTTTTTCTCTCACACATTTATTTTTATTATCTAACAAATATCTATCTTTAAATTTTTTCTATCTAGAATTTTTCTCCTTAAATTTTCTCTAACTAATTTTTCTTTCTGATTTATCTTCTTTTTATCATATCTTTTGTTCTCAATTTTATTATTCATCTACACTTCTATCTTTTTCTTTAATTTTTTCATTTAAAATTTCTCCCCCTTCAACTTTTTTTTCTTAGTTTCTAACTAATTTTTTTTAAATAATTATAACTAAAATTCGCATTCTTAGTTTCTTCTTTCTAAATCTTTTTTTTATCTCTCCAAAATTTCTCTCACTAATTTTTCTCTCCAAAAAATTTATCTTTTATGCTTTTAAATATTTATTATTCATGTCTCAACGTATATTTTTCTCGCTCTAACTTTTTAAGATACAGAAAGCTAAAAACAATTATCAAAAAGTTTGGTTTTCAATTTTTTTGAAAATAGAAAACAAAAACAATTATCAAAGATATATGATTTTTGTTTTTAAAAAAGGGAAAACAAAAAACAAAAAAACTAAAAGTAGAAATAGTTATCAAACGAACGATGTCTAGAATTTTCTATATATCAGCACCTTTTCATATTACCTATTTTATTGTTTTCTTAAACCTATGATGCTTTAGTTTTTTTAAAAACAATAATTTACTTTATTTCAAAAAATATTAGTAAAATTTTGGCTCAAATACCTTCTATGGGATAAGATTACCATAAAAAATTATTTTCCAAACATATAATGTAAACTAATATATGTATGTATGTATATATATGTATGTATGTATAAGTGTGGAGGCAGAAGAAATAGTGTTCTAGACAATATTAACCTCAATGTTTAAGATAACTATTCGTAACACGTGTGATGCACGTGAAAATTGAAGTTTTAATTTTTATATGATTATAAAGTCATTTTTTGAAAAGAAAAACAATAAGATAGTATAATGTAATGATTGAAAGGAAAAAAAAAAAGAATAATTTTTTATTTTATTTTATTATTTTTGATAAATTATTTTGTTTTGTTTTTTATTTAATATTATCTTCTAGTTAAAAATATGAGATATTGTTGTTATTTGTTTTTGTTGAATTATTAATAATCCTCTTATTTAGGAGTTTATTTTAGGGTTTCTTTATAAAACCTCTCTAAGCCCTAACTTTTAAAATTCTAAAAGTTTCTACTCAGAGAAAAGAAAGAAGGGTCTTGGGAGTTTCTTCTCTTCCCAAAAAAAAGATAATTTAATGTAAGTTTGTTTTTCTCTTATTCTTTTTGTTTAATCATTCTTTGTTTTGGGATTATGATTAAATTTTAGGTTTCTTTCTTATTCAAGAAATTGGTCTTTTGCCCTAAAAATTTTTCAGACTTTTTGTTGGCCTAAAGTTTTATCAAAGTTTTGCTTTTAGCCAAGGAGTTTTATAGAAGAATTTTTCAGATTATTTCAACTTTAGATTTCTTTGAAAGATGAACTAATCTTGCTATTTTTTATCTCTTTTTGCACACAAAAAAAAGTTTACCAAACAATTGTTTCTTGTTTTGATTTTTACTTAAAAATTTTATGTTTTTACTGTTTTTTTAGAGAATTTTGTTATTTTCCAGATCTGGTTTTTAGACCAAAAAGTCTTTGTTTTTCTGTTTTTTTTTAATAAAAAAATTGTTTCGAATGGAAAATTTTGGTATACAAGTTTGTTTCATAACTAACTAGTTCTTAGTCTCGAATTTTGGTCTTAATTGTGAGCATTGGTTGTGTATAGGCTTCTAGAAAATTGGAACTTTGATTTGAGGAAGTTTAGAACCTTTGGTTGCTGATTGAGGTAAGTGATTTTCATATCCCTTTCAAAAGTTTGAATGCTTTAAAAGTTTATGTAAGTGATTTTCATATCCCTTTCAAAAGTTTGTATGCTTTAAAAGTTTATGTAAGTGATTTTCATATCCCTTCCAAAAGTTGTATGCTTTAAAAGTTTATGTAAGTAATTTTCATATCCCTTCCAAAAGTTTGTATGATTTGAAAGTTTATGTAAATAAT
>JAOANK020207451.1:0-16298 GCA_026257165.2 Telfairia occidentalis
CCACTCACATGTCTCCACATGAACGATTTAGGATCACATCGTTTGTATCATATACAAAGCGGGCCGCATTCCATAGTATCCCCAGGAGAAGGTACCCTAGCCTAATCCATATACTATGGACCATTTTGGCTATTTACTTAAACCTGATCCATTTTTATGTCTCCACATAAAGTTTAAGTATTCATGTTAAAGCCATGGGTTCATAGTTTATTGGATTTATAGAGTTATATTTAATTCAATAACCATTTTATTGAATAACTTCAATAACTACTTTATTGATGATAGAATATGTTTACAAAAACTCAACATAGGAGCATGGTATTCAAGGCACCTTAAGAACCCTAGCCACAACTTTTATGTTGTTGCTAAAAGGAAAAGAGAAAATCCTCTCTCTCTCTCACCCTCACACGTTTTCTCTTCCACCTCAAGACCTCTCTCTCTCGATCATACTTCCCTCCAGCAGTATCGGATCTCCAGGGTTCAGCTTGTTGTTGTTGTGGCCCGACGTTATTCTTCTCACAGAGTAAATATTCGTGATTTTATTCTTTCCTTCTCTTTTTCCTGAGTTTCCTCTTAGGATCTCATTATTGGTATACTGTGCAACAGTAGGGGGTGTTGACGGCGTGAACAGTACCCCAGAGGCCGCACAGTCTTTCTCCCAGAATATATCTCTCAAATCACGCTTTTCCTCTCTTTCAGGCCAAAGAGTGGGTTTTTGAGTGCAACAAAGGGTGGAAAAGGACCCCAAAGACCAGATCCGCACGTAGGTTAAAACGGAACGTCAAATGGAGTGGGATTGAGACGACATGTATAGCAAAAAGTCGCTATCTGTGGCGATGAGTGGGCCACAAGCGCCAACTTCCAACGGCGCATATGGGCGCACGTGAAGCGTTAGTTTGGTGCACGGTCGGCGGCACATGTGACCGCGCGTGAATAGCGCGTGCCGGTTCGTGGGCTTAGAGTTTCTAAACAGTAAGCTTCCCTTGTAGCATTGTCCTTAGATCTAGCCTCAAAATTAACTAAAAATTAGTTTTAAGATGATTTTCTAAAATGTATTTCATGTTTGACATTAGGTTGACCAAGCTTACTTTGACCGATTCGTTAGGGAAAGTGTGTAGGATTCGCTTGAGGTAAGTGACTTCACTTACGAACCCGTTAAGGGCTTAGGTTGGATGGCGTTTGCATGAGAAAGCTTAATTGTATGTTATTATCAAAAAAGTTTAGCGTAAAATACCTGTGTGTGAAAGTAGTATTAAGCAAGCACATTAGTATTGGATTTTTTTATTATTATATGTTTAGTTATTTCTTCTACAGATATAAGTAACACGTGTGTAGTTACTTGTTCTTTGTTCTTTTATCATCTAGAAGCTTGTACACTCAGTTACCCTTTATATATAAGTAATTGTTCTTGTGATCACAATATAGAAGATTGATTGATTTTGCGATCATTTCTTCTCTCTCTATCAGTTATCTTAAGATGGTATTAGAGCCTAAGAAGTCAAACGACGGTTAGGTTTTTTTTTTCGTGCCTTGAGCTGATGGATCTCGCTTCCACAAAACGTAGTTCTTTCCATTTGATCAACTCTTCTCAATTTTCAAAGGTTCTAAATCCAGGAAACAAGATTACAATGGTAAAATTGGATGAAGACAATTTTTTGTTGTGGAAATTTCAAGTTCTTACTACATTGCATGGCCATGGATTGGAGTATTTTATTGATGACGATGTTACAATTCCTTCTCAATTTCTTACGAATCCTGATACTTCTTCTTTGTCGCAGACAATAAATCCGACGTATTAGTACTGGATCCATCAAGACAACCTAATTACAACCTGGTTTTTATGTTCGATGTCCAATGGGTTAGTTTCATAAATGTTTGACTGTAAATCGACGAAAGAGGTATAACTTAATCTTAATAATCGATTTTCCTGGCGTAATTTAGCTAGGTCAATTGATTTGAAATCTAAATTGGAGATGATGAAGAAAGGAAACTTAAGCCTTCAGGATTACTTTACCCAAATTAAGAATCTGGTTGATTCTTTGTCTGCGATGTGTAGAAAAATTACGCATGATGATCATGTGTTGCACATCCTCGCTGGCTTAGATCCTGAGTATGATCCAACTGTTTCGGTTCTTACTGGAGGTGATGATTCTCCATCTTTTCACTGCGTCTATGCCATGTTACTTACACAGGAGAGTCGTCTGCTCCAACATACGTTGATTAATCTAGACGACATTCTTTCTTCGGTGAATTTGGTCGCACAGTCTCAAGGCAAACAATCATTTGCTCCGACTTCTTCTAATTCTTTTGATGCAAATCGCAAGGGTCATAATCAGAATAATTAGTCCAATCGGCGGACTTGGATTACGAATAATAAGCCATAATGTCAGCTATGCGGTAAGTTTGGCCATACTATGTTGCGATGTTATTTTTGTTTTGAGCGTTGGTATCAGGGACCTAACTCAAATCAGAATGGTCAATCGGTTCCAAATGGAAATCAGTCTTTTATGGTTGGACAGGGAACTCCTCAGCAGTATCAACCTCAGGCCTTTGCTCTCCAACATGAGATGAATATGTTAGGTTTTATGTCCTAAAACTTGTGGTATGTAAACGTTATGAACATATTCTATTATTAATAAAGTGGTTATTGAAGTTATTCAGTAAATTTGTTATTGAATAAGTAAATTGTTAAGTATAACTTTATAAATCCAATAAACTAAAAACCCATGGCTATAGTATGAATACTTGGACTTTATGTGGAGACATAAAAATGGATCAAGCTCGAGTCAATAGCCAAAATGGTGTATAGTATAAGGATTAGGCTAGGTACCTTATCCTAGGGACACTATAGGACGCGACCCACTTGTATATGAGACAAACGACGTGATCCTAAATCGTTCATGTGGAGACATGTAAGTGGGGGCGTTCTATGCAATGAGTCTACATAAGACCGAACCACAAAATAGTCACTATTTATTTATAACACCGTTTACTGATAAACACTCACTTATTTCATAATTGATGACCTAGGTAACTCGATCTTAATCCTGAGCTATCTATGAACTCATGTTTATTCGGGATTATCCTTAGATCTATATGGGTGAGAGAGGCTCATCATCGCCTGCTTAATAAGCCTCCCATTTTAGGGGTAAGACCGGGTAGATAGTTGGGGACATAGTCATGCAAGATGGAATTCACTCCTACCAGACTTTAGGGATAGTAAAGAGGTTGTTCTCTTAAGTGCTAATTCCAAGTCTTGAACAAGGAGCCGCACCCTCTCATTGGCCCGAGAGGGACTCGGTTTGGTGGTCGGACCACAAACCAATTGTTCATTAGACGGTCAGTGACACTTAAGGAGCAAGAAGTAATCTAGAGGTAAAATAGTAATTTTGACCTAGCTGAGATTACGAACAATCTGTGAATGGTCGACTTACTAACCATGTTTATATCAATTGGACAGAAATATATCTATAGTGAGGAGAGTACAACTACTGGCTTTAGTGGAGTGACCCATTAGCTAACGAATGTTGGTTAGCTAGGTTAAAGAATTTAACCGGTTAATCTTGGATTGTTGGAGTTCATGATCTATAGGTCCATTAGGTCCCTCGGCTAGCTCACATCAGATAAAACCTTAAAACAGTGTGGTGAATGGATTTAAAATGTTCAAATTTGATTAAGGGAGTGAGCATTAAATATATTCGATCATCTCAACATTTAATTACGAATTAAACATACAAGAAGAGTTGAAAAAAATATTTAAATGAGATTTAAATATTATATATATGAATAGGGATTCATATTCGGAAAAATTATTTTTTTCAAAAATCAAGATTGGTGTGGTTTTAATATTATTTTGATATTTGATATTAAAATATATCATTAAATTAAAATTAGTTCTAATTTAATTTTTTCCTTTTATTTTGGATTTGATCAAAAGAAAAAGAAAAGATAAAAGAAAAATCAAGTTAGTGGAAAAATCCACTAATATGATTTTTTCTTACAAGAAAGTGAGGTGTCATCTTCTTGTGAAGCCACAAATCTCACTTAATGTATGAGGTTGAGGTGTCAATCTCTTGTGCATTTGAGACATGAAAAAATACTTTTATAAATAGAAGACTTTTCAACTTAATTAAAGGTTAATTTTAATTTGATTAATTTTGGCTTCCAAAAAAAAAGGGTGTTCTAACTATTAGAGCTCTTCTTTCCCATTTTTTTCTCCCTCAATTCCACCTCAAATTGGATCCCACAATCCGTTCTAAGGCCAGAGAATAGTCAAGAAGACTCTTGTGGTGGTCCAGCATCCGTTCGTGATCAAAATCGTGGAGAATCGAGGAAGAATTTGAGCATCAAATGTTGGTTTCTCTTTTCTCTATTTTTTCCTCTTATAGTATGCATGTTTATCCTTTTAATTAAGCAAGTTGGAGAGCAATTCGATCCATTCTGCTGCACATGCATGTTATTTATTCCATAAGAATAAGGATAATCACTGGTATCTAGATTTTGGAGCGACTAATCATGTTACACATGATCTTGCTAATCTATCTTTCGGGAATGAATACAATGGGGACAATAAAGTGCATATAGGCAATGGTGCAAGTTTGGATGTTGTTAATATTGGCACTTCATTTCTAAAATCTTCAAAGACTTTGTTTCAGCTTCAAAATCTTTTACATGTTCTGCAAATTACCAAAAATATTATAAGCATGAGTCAATTTGCGAAGGATAATCACGTTTACTATGAATTTCATCCCTCTACTTGTTTTGTAAAGGATATAGCCATTGGCCATACTCTTCTCCAGGGCTGTTTAATTGATGGCCTCTATCGGTTCGAGCTGGACAAAGTGAAGGATATTGTTTCTGATTCGGCTGTCGAGTCTTCCTCAAATCACTTGCTGAAAGATTTACATGCTTTTTTTCCTTTAATGCATAAGAACTGTAGTTCGGTTGATCTATGGCATAATCACCTTGGCCATCGGACTTTGTCTACTGTTCAACATGTGTTGAGTTCATGTAATATTTCATATTCTCCAAATAAAACTCACACCTTATCTTCTGCTTGTGAAGTTGGGAAGGGAAGAGTCACAACTTGCCATTTTCGGCTTCTAATACTGTTTATAAGGCTCCCCTTGAGTTAATTGCTGTTGATGTGTGGGGTCTGGCTTATAAAACATCAAGGAATGGTTTTCTATTTCATATTAGCTTTGTTGATGCTTATTCTCGGTTCATGTGAATTTATTTTCTGAATGCTAAGTTGGAAGCTTTGCAAGCCTTTATTTTGTCCAAGACATATATTGAGAAACTCCTTGGACGATCTATACTTAGGCTGTAAACGGATGGTGGGGGTGAATTTCATGTTTTTTCTCCATTTTTGAATTCTAATGGTCACTAATACAATTTTGATCTTTGTTGACGCGAGACTTTTTTGTATAGTTGACGTTTGTGGAAAAAAAAACGGCAATAAAAGTTTAATTTCAACCCTAAAATAAATTATTTTTCAAGAATTACATATATTGACGGCTTATAAACGTCAAGGTATGTTTACACTAAAATTGATGCGATAAAACGTCAACATTTAAATCTTTGTTGACTGTAATTCCAAATTTTTCCTTTTTTTTTTGTATTTCCGTGTTTTGACATAGTTGACGTTTTCTAGCCGTCAACAATTAGGTTCTCCATGACAAACAAAACCTGTCATCATTTACTATTTTAATTGATGGTTAAAAACTAGCATTGTTGATGTTAGTTAGCCGTCAATGATATTTTTCATGACGGACAAACACCGCCATTGTTTGTACATCAATGATAACCATTTAATGAAGGTCTGAAATTGTCAGTTACCCTTGTTATGTATGTATAAACAGAACCACGTTGCAGCAACAGTTTTGCATTTTGACTTCAACCATTATACTAACTTGTTTAGTATAAATTCTACAAAAATATGACTTTTTATATACATAATTTGAAACCAGTTTGTTAAAAAAAATATGATTGAATTACACTTATACATATACTAGAAATAAAATGAAACTTGAAATATTAATATTTTGATATTTATCAATTAAGGAAAATCATTCAAGTTTTTTCTTTTATATAGTGAAATAAAACGTAATTAAATTTCATGTGCATCGCCCATGTTACATACTAATTTTAAAAAAAAAAACATAAAAAATAAGAATTTTAAACTTTTGTTTTTGCATAATAATCAAATTGAAATTAAAAATAATTAAGAGCAAACTATAAAGACCAAATAGGACAAATTTAAAACTATGTGGACGAAATTGAAACAAATTATGTAATACTCCGTACTTTTCGGTCAGAACAAGTTTACCATGTTACGTCATTCTTTGAATTTAATCATGATTATAGATTATTTGGATTTTCTAGCTAGCGGGTAAATTAGTTCATTTGAATAAATTAGTTTTAAGTTGGGTTTCTTAAGTAATTAAAATTTTCAAACTTCGAAAAAAGATTTTCTAATTAAATCTCAAAGTCCTTAGATTTTGAAATTTTAATTTTATTCTAGTATGAAGAATCCAATTAGTGTCCTAAAATCTTCTTAAATTTATTAGGTAATTTTTGTTGTCAGTTATTTGGAGTTCAAAAATAAGAAAAGTTAGTAAATTTTGTAAAGAATCCTTAAATTTCTTATTTATGAGGTCATATTTTTTCTTCCCTTGCATCATCTCACCTTCCTCATCTTTTTCTTTTGGAAAAAGAAAAAAAACTCTATCATCCCAAAAGTCATCTTATCTTCTTCATCTTAAAAAAAGAAAAAAAAAACCCTCCTCTCTTGTCCAAACCCCTAGTAGCCGACCACCTCTCCCTCATCAACCTCTGGTGCCGCAGCTCTCTCCTTTTTCCCCTCCACATGGTGTCGTGCGCACAACAGGCGCGACAGCCACAAACGGTCGCAGCGTCTCTCTTACTCTCCCTCGCTTGAATGTGCACGTGGTGACTCTCTCTTTCCCTCTTTCTCGTGCGCACAGTAGGTGCGGCAATCCTCTAGTTCGACAGCAGCACGCGATGACTCTCTCTCTCACCCGATCTTATGGGTTTTCACATCAAAAGCATCGGGTTTGAGGCATTTCTTCCTGTTCGGCACCCTCCAGCTCTGACCCATGCTCAAACGACCTCAGATTTACAATACCCATTTCGTTTTGAGTTCGATTTATGAGTCGAAAGCCTTATTGACTTCAAAAATGATGTACCCACACACTTCAGTGACCAAATTGTAGTGCCGAACTCATTCGACCCTAATTCGGTAAGGACCCAAGTGAATACCAACATTTTAGTAAGAATTTATTGATATTCGACTTGCCTGAACTACCTTTTAGACTCAATTAAATGTTCTAAAGTGGGTTCTAACCTCGAAATCTTATTTTTGTTGCCAGGGAGTTGATCGATTGGAGTTGAAGAACACTTAGGAAGTAATCTAAGTAATTCTTACTTATTGTGGTTGTGTGTTGTATGTCTTGGTCGATTTATATGATTATAATTATGATTGTGATGCTTTATAACTCCTAATATTGATGAATATTGTTGTATATGAGATTTTGATATGAGTGGATGTAATTTGATTTAAGTTAGCATATTCGAATGATATCTTGTGATGTGTGTTTTTTGCTTCTTGTAATGTAAAGCATGCTAATGTTGATGGAAAGAGGATTGAATGTTTGTTTATGTCTGATAAACATGCTTAGATGCTAGTTATTGAGGTGTGTGTATCATGTTTGTTTTTATTGTTAATAAGAACATGTAGTTATGTTGGGTTCTTATGAAATGCATTCTAAGATTGAGTATGTGGTAGAAATTGCGTTGTAGGACTTGGGCTTAAGTTACGACCTCAGATTTACAACACTCATTTTGTTTTGGGTCAAATATAATAGTCGAAAGCCTTATCGACTTCAAAAATGAAGTACCCACACACTTTGGTGACCAAATCTGCATTATCGAACTCAATTGACCCTGATTCGTTAAGGACCCAAGTGAATACCACTTCAGTAAGAATTGATTGATATTCGGCTTACCTGAAGTATTAGACTCAATTAAATGTTCTAAAGTTGGTTCTAACCTCAAAATTTTATTTTTGTTACTAGGGAGTTGATCAATTGGAGTTTAAGAACACTTGGGAAGTAATCTAAGTAATTCTTACTTGTTGAGGTTGTGTGTTGTATGTCTTAGTCAATTTATATGCTTATAATTATGATTATGATGCTTTATAACTCCTAATATTGACGAATATTGTTGTATATGAGATTCTGATATCAGTTGATGTAATTTGTTTTAAGTCGGCATATTCGAATGATATGTTGTGATATGTGTTATGTGATTCTTGTGATATAAAGCATGCTAACATTGATGGAAATATGGTTGATGTTTGGGAATGTCTGATAAACATGCTTAGATGCAAGTTGTTGAGGTGCGCCATATTTGTTTTTATTGTTAATAAGAATGTGTTATTATGTTGAGTTCTTATAAAATGCATTCTAAGATTGAATATGTGGTAGAAAGTGTGTTATAGGATTTAAGCTTGAGTTACGACCTCTGATTTACAATACTCATTTCGTTTTGAGTCAGATATATGAGTCGAAAGCCTTATCCACTTAAAAAATGAAGTACCCACACACTTCGGTGACCAAGTGTGTATTGTCAAACTCATTCGACCTTGATTCGGTAAGGACCCAAGTGAATACCAACATTTTTGTACAAATTCATTGATATTCGGCTTCCCTAAACTATCTCTTAGACTCAATTAAATGTTCTAAAGTGGGTTCCAACCTCGAAATCTTATTTTTGTTACTAGGGAGTTGATCGATTGGAGTTTAGGAACACTTAGGAAGTAATCTAAGTAATTCTTACTTGTTGGGTTTGTGTGTTGTATGTATTGGTCGATTTATATGCTGATAATTATGATTATGATGCTTTTCAACTCCTGATATTGATGAATATTGTTGTATATGAGATTCTGATAAGATTGGATGTAATTTGATTTAAGTCGGCATATTCGGATATCTTGTGATATGTGTTATGCGGTTCTTGTGATGTAAAGCATCCTAATGTTGATAAAAAGATAGTTGAATGTTTGGTGATGTCTGATAAACATGCTTAGATGCTAGTTGTTGAGGTGTGTTTATCATGTTTGTTTTTATCATTAATAAGAACATGGTCTTATGTTGGTTCTTATGAAATGTATTCTAAGATTGAGTATGTGTGGTAGAAAGTGTGTTATAGGACATGGGCTTGAGTTTTGAACTTGTTTGTGCTTAAGAAAAGTAAGTGAATATCAGGACGTCGATTTCAAGTCATGTATGTGCTTTGTATGTGTTATGTTCTTTGCTTACTCTCTTGTTATGAAATAGTTATTAAATGTGTAAGTATGAAGCATGGTATCTGATTTGATGTTGGTTGTTTTGTTGTTTCTGTGTGGCTCTGTAAGTGAGAGCTACTTACTGAGTATTGATATACTCACCCAAAAATAATTCAGACTATGCACGTGTGTTGACTATTGTGACCTTGGTGATGGCGTGAAAGAGACATGATGAGAGAGAGACTATTTAATTGTTCTATTTATTTTAGTTATTTGATTTTAGCCTAGATGGCAGGAGAACTAGTTTAATTTTTTTTACTATAAGTTTGTTTGGGTTGAGAACTTGCTATTTGTTTTCTTATCGTTTGAAGTTTTGTGTTAGGTTTGTTGGACTTCTTATCCTTGTGAGTGGAGATTGTTGCTTGGGTTTTAATGAGCTTGATGGAATAGTTTACATTTTGTGGAGATTTAGACTTACCATTAAATCTAGGTTGCAGTTGAACGAGTTGTATTAGGTAACGAACCCATGATTTAGCATGACTTTTGAGGGCGTTACATCGAGTATTAGTAGCGAAGTTGTTTCTCTAGACTAGCCTAGAAACTAGATCTTCTCCAAAATGAAAATGTCAATTGAAGTTGCATATTTTACATTATTTTTTATAGTAAAAACATTTTATGAAAATAATTTTATATTGTCAACTAGTTTTATATATATATATATATATAAATGTTGGTTTGAGAGAAATAAATAGGTTTGGTATAAATTAAGGTTTGGAAAGAATGGGTGAAAAGAACCTAAAGGTTTTTTTTTATTATTATTTTTTAACTTAAAGTTGACGGCTAAAAAGTACCAACAAAAATTAAAACATTTACATTTTTTAAATATAATTGATGGCTATAAAATGTCAATAAAAGTAGAATAATGGACGGCTATATAATGTCAATAAAAGCAAAATAGTTGATGACTATAAATTGTCAATAAAAGATAAATAATTGACGAAGGTAAAATGTCAATGATTATATACATTGACTATTAAAAATGTCAATAAAATCATGATAATTGACATTTTTATAGTATAATTGATAGCTAAAAATGTCAATAATTATATATGTTGCCGTCTACAAAATGTCAACAAAAATTGAAATATTGATGGTTTTCATGTCTAATTGACAGCTATAAAACATCAATAATTATTTACATTGATGGTTAAAAAGCATCAATAAAACTGTAATAATTGACAATTTTTTAAGTATAATTGACGACTGAAAAACATCAACAATTAAATATATTGACAGTTATAAACGTCAATATATATTTTATAGTTGACATTTAATAGAATAACATTGGCATTCACTAAACATCAATATTTAAAACATTGATAGTTAACAAACGTCAACATTGACCTAATATTGATGATTTTAGCCGTCAACTAAAATAGAATTGTTGACGTTTTGGATATATTGACATCGTTATAGTCAACGGCTAAAAAATGTCAACTATAATGATAGTTGATGTTTTTTAGCCGTCAATAAAGGGCAAAATTGTAGTAGTGGGTATTAAACATCGCTTGACTTGTCCTCATACCTCTCAACAAAATGGAATTGTTGAGCGGAAACATCGTCAAATAGTGGATATGGGGTTGACTTTATTGTCTCATGCTGCCTTAGATTTAGATTTTTAGGATTATGCTTTCTCTACAGCCACGTATCTCATCAATAGAGTACCTACAACTGTTCATCATCATATTTCACCTCTAGAGAAGCTATTTCATCACAAATGCAATTACTCTGTCCCTTGATTTTTGGTTGTTTGTGTTATCCTTCACTGACAGCTTATAATCGACATAAGAGTGATCCAAGATCTATGCCTTGTCTCTTTCTTGGCTATAGTAATTTACATAAAGGGTATAAATGTCTTGCATCTTGTGGGAGGTTGTTTATTTTGAGGCATGTTCTTTTGGATGAAAATTAGTTTCCTACATCACGTTTTTGGAGCTCTTACTTGGCCTCTTCTATAGATTATTCGGCGGTTCAATATTCTTTACCCATTATGCCAACAGCTGGTTATTTAATAAATGCACGGTGTCCTGCCAATAGTACTATTGCTGCTGATTTTCAACCACCAAATGTTGTCAATAGTCCTTTTGCTCAGTGTCAGCATGATACTTCACAAACTGATTTGAATGCCTCGCATAATTCCCACGTTTCTATGCCATCTTCTTTGTCAAGAACTAATTTGACTTCTCATTCATCAACTTCTCCTACGAATTTATCCTCTACTGCACCATTACCTTCTACACAGTTTTTACATGCTTCAGCTCCTTCACCACCACATGATGAGGGATTGAACCCTCGAATGTGAAGGAGGCCCTTAAGTGTGCACACTGGGTTCAGGCAATGAATGAGGAGTATGCTGCCCTGATGGCTAATGACACGTGGACTTTGGTTGATCCTTCTACTGATAAGAAGATTATTGGTTGTAATCGGGTTTTTAAGATCAAAAGAAACATTGATGGTTCAATTGCTCGTTATAAGGTGAGACTTGTGGCTCAAAGGTTTCATCAAGAAGCAGATTTGGACTATATTGAGACTTTTAGACTAGTGGTCAAGCCTACTACGATTAGAGTTTTATTAACTCTTGCGCTTGCTCATGGTTGGTGTTTGCGTCAAGTTGATATTAACAATGCTTTTTTACATGGTGTTCTGAATGAAGAGGTGTTTATGGCGCAACCTCCTCGTAAATCGTTTCCTACTAATTCTCATCTAGTGTGTAGGTTAAAGAAGGTTTTATATGGCCTCAAGCACGCTCCAAGGGCTTGGTTTGAGCGGTTGACTATGTTTCTTCACTCTCTTGGCTTTGTCGGTTCCAAGGTTGATTCTTCTATGCTTGTTTATCATTGTCATAGAACTTGTTGTTATGTCTTGGTATATGTGGATGATATAATCATTACTGGGAATTCTTCTTTTGCTATAGATAATTAAGTTCGGTCTTTGCATAAGAAATTTTCTCTTAAGGATCTTGGTTCTTTAAGCTATTTTTTGGGTGTTGACGTGTCACACTTACCTTCTGGTGGTCTATTTTTGTCCCAAACTAAGTACATTTCTGACTTGTTCTATAATTCTAAGATGCATCAAGCTAAGTTTATAGCCACTCCTGTGATTAGTTGACCTGTTCCCTCTACTTTTAATGGTGAGCGTTTTTCTGATGTGCAGTTGCTTAGAAGTACGGTGGGAGCATTGCAATATGCCACACTTACTCATCCTGAGATCGCTTATAGTGTTAACAAAGTGTGTTAATTTATGCATTCTCCTATAGTTTTGCATTGGTAGGCAATTAAGAGAATTCTTAGATACTTGAGTGCCACATTGTCTTATGGTTTGTTGTTTTAGAAGCCTCGAGTTTTATCGTTACAAGGTTTTGCTCATGCTGACTGGGCTTCTGATCTAGATCATATGAAGTCTACTTTTGGTTTTTGTGTGTATTTTGGGGGAAATCTAATTCAATGGTCTTCAAAGAAGTAGAATATTATTTCTGGGTCTAGTACGGAGGCTGAATATAGTAGATTAGCGCATGTCTCTGCTGAGTTGGTTTGGTTGCGATCGTTATTTTGTGATTTGCATATTTCTCTTGATCATCTTCCTACACATTGGTGTGATAATTTGAGTGTGGTTCATTTGAGTGCTAATCCTGTAACACCTCGTTTAATTATTTTAATTTTAGTATAGGTGGTGATGAAGACATTTTTTCTTATGTAATTTGAAATTGTTATTTTTGAATTATTGATTATGGGAGAAATAAATTTGGCCAATTTATTAGAGTATTAAGTACTTTTGTTTTGAGGATTTTGTTTAAAAAATAATAATTATTATTATTTGGCTTAATGACATTTGTGTAATTAAGCCAAAAGGAGTTTAGGGTTAGGGTTCCAAGTGTATCCTATATAAGAATAAATTAGACCCTAGTCCCTCTCACTTTTTATTTTTCCAAAAGAAAGAAGGAAAAAAAAAGAAGGGAAAAGTAGATTCTTTTTCCTCTCCCTCTCCCATTCTCGATTTTACCTCTCCCCCTCCCTCTTGATTTTCTTCCATTGGCCACACTTTTCCAGCAGCATCCTCTTCAGAACACAGTCGGCCCAGATCTGGTTGGTGTGCTCGGAATCTCCAGGAAAATGTTTCAGTAGGTGTTCTCATGTTTTGAGAGTTGATTCTAGTTGTTTTCTTTCACAAACCAAGTGAATTTTCTCATTTCTGGCAGTGGGCGGCTAAGATCAGTGTTGAACCTCAATTCTGGAAGGTAAGGTCGTTGGTTGTACGTTTTTTTTCTGGTTTTGTTTGATATGGCAATTAATCCCGTTTTTCCTCTTCTAGCCAAAAAAGTTGATTTTTGAGTGAAACGAAAGATGGAAAAGGACCCCAAGGACCATATCTACATATTGGTAAAAATGAGATGTTGATCGAAGAAACGGTGTGCTCGCACGCGTCGGAAGAAGTCGGTGTACGCAGGCTGCGCGTGAGCCACACATGCCAACTTTAGGCAACGCGTGTGGGCGCGTGTGGGCTCCATTTGGAGCATGGTTGATGGCGTTGGAACCGTGGTGACCTGAAGTTTCAAGTTTGAAGGCGCGTGTTTCGAAATTTGGTTGCACATGTAACAGCACGTGGAGGCGCATGTGGCGGCGTGTGTGCTTGGTTGTTCTAAACAATAAGCTTCCCTTGGTGTGTTGTTCTTATATGTAGCCTCGAAAGTCATTAAAAAGTAGCTTTAATATGAATTTCTATGTAAATTTCATGTTTGACCTTAGGTTGACCAAGTGTGCTTTAACCGGTTCTTTAGGGGAGCGTATAGGATTCGCTTGAGGTAAGTGGCTTCAGTTACGGACCCGTAAGGGCTTAAGTTGGATATGTATGCATATGAATGTCCTATTTGTATATGTGTAGGGTATCTTATAAATAGTAAAATATACCATGTATGAACTAGCAAATCATGAAATGTGATGTGGCATGTATGACTTTGATATGCTTAGGTGGTATCCTACTATGTATATAAGTATGCTTGGGACTTGTTTGCTGAATTATGATGTGACGATGTTTATTTTGATACAACATGCATGATGTAGATGTTAATACTTCATGTCGTATATATGTGGGACCTTGCATGAACTATAGAACCATGAACCATGTTTTATATGAGGATGACAACTGTCTCCCATGCCCAAAGGGTCGATGTTAAGCGGGAATTCGGCTATGCAGAATGGGTGTCATCTAGCATCAGTTACAGTCGACTTCTTCCAATTAAATCGAGGGCCCAACATTTGTATCCAAAGTGAGATGACACCATGGTGGGATACAGATGGTTGGTCACCTAGTATGATAAATACAATATATTGTCAACCATTGAATGATAGGTCTCAAAAGACTACATGATGAGTTTGCATGATTGTGTGTGTATGAAGGTCTGACTCCGTAGGTGGAGTTACTTACTAGGTATTTGTTAAAATACTCAACATTTTATGTTTAATTTTTTTTAAGTAACGACAATAACAATCGTGGTCTAAAGGTCATGTATTTGAAAATTCAAATTGTAATAAATGACACATGTTAGTTACTTCTTGTTTTACTACGTTATCTTGGGATTCGAATTTAAGTTTTGTTGAAAACTTCCTTTAAGTTTTAAAAACATGCATGTAGTAACGATCCTAAGGTTGTCTTAAGTCAGGTCGTTACAAATCCTATCTTACATTCTCGTACCAAACATGTGGAGATAGATATAAATTTTGTTTGGGATCTTGTTTTGTAGAGGCAGCTTCAAATTTTTCATCTTCTTGAGTCTACTCAGATTGCTGGTATTTTTACTAAACCTCTCTCTGCTTCTCAGTTTCTTCCTCTTTAGGCCAAGCTCAACATGTTTTCAGCTTTCCATGTTGGCGAGATGTGAAGAGGGGAGGGGGGGTACTAAGCAAGCACATCAGTACTAGAGTTTATTATTATTATCTATTTAGTTATTTCTTCTACAGATATCAGTAACACATATGTATTTACTTGTTCTTTGTTTTTTTTATCATCTAGAAGCTTGTATACACAGTTACCCTTTATATATAGGTAACTGTTCTTGTGATCACAATATAGAAGATTAATTGATTTTGTGATCATTTCTTCTCTCTTTATCAGTTATCTTAAGAAGTAGCTATGTTATGTCTATGATACATTGGCATGATGATTATGTATTATATACATGTGTTGGCATGCTTGAGAATTGTTTGTTGAATTATGATGTGATGATGCTTAATTTAGTACGACATGCATGATGTAAATGTTAAGTTTCATGTCGTATGCATGCAGGACCTTTCATGAACCATAGAACCATGATTTATAAGAGAGTGACACCTGCCTCCCACACCTAGAGGATCGGTGTTGGGCAGGATCCGACTGTGGTGAATGAGTTTCATCTTGCATCAGATGCAGTCGGATGCCTCCAATTATTTCGAGGGCACACACTTGTACATAAAGCAAGATGACACTATGATGAGATAAAAGTTGTTGTTCATTCTGCATGAGAAGAACAGTATACTGTTGACTGATAAAGAATAGGTCCCAAAATTCCATACCATGAGTTGCATGAATGTGTGTTTGTAGGTTTGACCACGTAAGTTCGGTCACTTAATGGGTATTTGTTAAAAATACGCAACCTTTTCTTTTAAACAATTTTTTCAGGTAATGTTAATAACGACCGTGGTAGATGATGAGGAAGGGTTCCTATGTCCTATGAGTTCGGAAAAACCTCCCACTTCTACCGTAGGAATAAGCAAAAAAAAATAACCAAGAAATTTAAAAGAAACAGTGAACACAAGAATTTACGTGGAAAACTCCAAAACCAGAGAAGAACCACGACCCACCAGAAAGAATATCCACTATGCGAAAAATTGTTACAATCACATAGAAATTCTCTCCCCCGACCCCAATTACAAAAACACTCTCTCAAAGCTTTCTACTA
>JAOANK020207555.1:0-16296 GCA_026257165.2 Telfairia occidentalis
TAAATTAAAAGAAACTAAATTCAAGAACTAAATATTCATGGTTAAAGTTTAAAGATAAATTAAATAATATAGCAACAGTAATTATATTTCATTTAATCATAATTCATTGTCTACTTCAATAATTAAAAAACTAAAATATGAATAAATGAATAAAACAATAAATACAAAACATAAACAACATTAGAAGTTAAGTTGAGAAAATAAAAAAATAAATGAAAAAAAAAGAGAGAAAAAGAAACAGTATTCAATTAGATGTTATAATAATTTAATTAAATAACTAACTATTTAATCATAATTCATTCTTTAATTCAATAATAATTTACAAATCAAAATTCAAGAACTAACGATTAATTAACGAGTTAAAAAAAGGTGAAAAAAAAATGGAGAATAAAATTATATTTGGAGAATTATAGATAATAATTTAGCTTGAATCTTTAGAGTGCAAGTAATATGAAAAATTATACTAGTAGGGTGGAGTAAGAACTTTAACCATGAATATTTAGAGTACAAAAGTAACTTTAAAATAAGAACTATTAGAGGGGTGGAGCAAGAACATAAAAGAAAAAAAGGAAAAAAAATAAAGTAAATATTTAGAGTAAAAACTTTTAAAAGGTAAAAAAGAATATAATGGAGAATAAGATGTTAATTATAACAAAATTTAAAGTAAAGTTTTTTTAAGAAATTAATATAACAGTAATTAGTTAATTTATTTAAGTAATTAAACTATTAAAGGGATGAAGAAAGAACATAAAAGAAAAAAAAGAAAGAGAAAAAGACGTAAGAGTAAAAACATGAAAGAAAAAATAATAAAAAGAGAAAGAAAAAATTAGAAAGACACTTAAGAGTTTGAGAGAAAATATAAGAAATTTAAAAGTTAAAAATGAAAGTGTTGTGGTAGTCTGGTATAATTTATAAAAATTTAAAATTTGAGGGTGGAGAGTCAGGCACGCAATCAAAGTGACCATCTACCACTGTGCCAGCTTTAGTTTTTGAAACTTAATTTTCGATATATCGTTGATATATAAAAAATCGGCGATATATCGCCGATATTTTGGTAAAAACGAACTTATCCCTCGATTTCCATATCGCATACGTTCGATATCCGATATATCGGCGAAAATCATCGATTTTTAATACCTTGGATCCAGGTAATTTCCCTACATAAACTTCATGAAGTATAATTTTTTACCACAAACTTCCAATTTCATCAAATTGCAACTTAAACTTTTATATGACTTTTACTCCAGACTTTCACTAAAAAAATTATCAATGAAAATATTTTTCATTTACATTTAATAAAAATTTAATATATTTTGTTGATGAATAGCCTGGAACCAATATTATGTTTTCTGGAATGGAAAGTGGGAGGGGGAGGGGGTTAGATATTGATAATTCGACGCAAAGAAATAAAAATTTAACTATGGAGAGTTCTCTTCAAATCCGATCTTGATTAAGAACCAAAATTAGGAACTGAGAAGGAAAATTTAGCACTTGAAGAAAGAAACTCTAGATGCTGAAGGTGACGCAGAACAAAAAAGATGGAGCACGAGTCCAAAAAGTTTGAAAGTTGGAGCTATCGAGATACTCTCTGAAGTGTTTTACTTTTGATATACCACTTAATGTTTCATGTGCGAAGTATATCCAGATGTTTCTTTTCTCTATTCATGAACAACATTGGACCTTGAGCCTTTTTTGCCTTTTTATTTTTTGGGCAAATTGTATTAACCATCCCTAAAGTAGGATGACTGTGATAATTACACCTTTAAACTTTCAATTGTAAAAATTACATCCTTAAAATTTTCTTAAGTGAATAATTGGACCATTTATCCTTTAATTGTAAAAATTAAACCCTTAAACTTTGATAAGTTAAAAAATTAGATTCATTTTATTCTCACTCGCACATTTTTCCTTTGTCCATTTTCTCTCTCCATGTTCTCCCTCCCTCTACGTTCTCTTATGGCAATAGAAATGGTGGAGCTCCAAAATATGTCACATTCACCATACTTGGGTAAAAGCAATAGAACAAAGAATTGCTTTGGTGAAAGGTTTGCTTTGGACCATCGTTTGAAGTGCTTAAAATCCACACACACTATTTTATCTCTCCTCTCTCTCTCTCTGTAAGAAAAATCATCACGGCGGAGAGAAACCCAACAAATTTCTTGAAATCTCCACAACTCTTGGTGGGTCGGGAAGATTTCTGAAAAAAATTGGAAATTTTTTAAGAAAAATGGTTGGAGACAGAAATTGAAGGAAGTTTTTTGAAAGGATATGGATAGCTTGCTGTGGGATGGAATTGATTCAAGAAATTTTCAAAAAGTTGTTGTCGCTGTCCCAACTTATTTTATTTTCCAAAAATTGTTGTCTCCATCGCAACAAATTTCTAATCTTATTTGATTAAACTGTCTGTGGTTTGAGAAATCTCTAGATTAAAGAATGAATAAACTATCCTATCGATTGAATGATAAACAAACTCTGCGAATATACCATATTTGGAGCTATCGTCATTTCTCTCGCGCATAAGAGAAAGTAGAGAGAATGAGAGAAAAAAATAAAGAGATGAAGAAATTTCTGAAAGCTAAAATAAAATGGATATAATTTTTTGCCTTGTCAAAGTTTGAGGGTTTAATTTTTGCAATTGAAAATTTAGAGGTCCAATTTTTGCATTTATGAAATTTAAGAGTTTAATTTTTACAATTGAAAGTTATGAGTCTATTTTTTTTCACTTATGAAAGTTTGAGGGTTTAATTTTTATCAATAAAAGTTTAAGAGTGTAATTGTCACAATCATCATATTTCAAGGGTGGTTAATGTAATTTGCCCTATTTTTTTCTAGCTCCTTCATTTCTTTTAATAGAGAATATTTCTTGTGATAATAAGAGAATTTCTATCCATGCAAAAAGTAAATGAGCTCTTTAACTCACTTTCTTATCATTTAAAACAAAAAAGAGTCAAGACCGAGTATACAATAAAATATATTTTGCACACGTGTTTTCCTCTCCACATTATGGAGGGCCACTTCTTATTTAAGTAAATATTTGGTCGGAGAGGAATGTGGGCATTATTTTTAGGGAAATACTGAGGGTAGAAAAAAAAATTGCGAGAAGAACTCGCAGTTTGAATGGTTGAGAAATTGGGTTCAACATGTATATAAATGAAGGATTGGAAGGGTTGGCCATCGGGGAATGGAACAAAAATCCGTCTTACGATTTTGGGGAGATTTTGGAGATATATAGCCTGCTCTAAAAAAAAGAGCAGCGATCGGCAGAAAGATCAAAAGAGAGGGAAGGGGGAGGAGATACAGATGGCTGGGTTGATGTTTATCATGCTGCTTTGCTTCTTGGCTGCAGCAATGTCGACGGTCCGGGGTGAGGACCCTTATTTCTTCTTCACGTGGAACGTCACCTATGGCACCATCTCTCCCTTGGGTGTTCCCCAACAAGGCATTCTCATCAACGGCCAATTCCCCGGACCTAATATCAACTCCACATCCAACAATAACATAGTCATTAATGTCTTCAATAATCTCGATGAACCCTTCCTTCTACATTGGTACATAAATTACATTTATATTTACATATATGCATGCATATATATAACTCTTTTTTTCTTCCTTTGTCCGCTCAATACAAAAAAAGAAATTGAATTGGGCTCACAGGCAGAGTGTTAAATATCACCGATTTATCGAAGAAAGTTAATGGCTTTCTTTTTCTTTTTCACATTATGGCTTCAACCCAGTGGTTGCGCCTAACTTTGTGTAGAACGTTTTTTTTTCTCTCTCTCTCCTTTTCCTTTCCCTCCCTCTCGCTCTCTCTTTTACCTTTTCTCTTTCACATTTTTTATTATATTATATATATATATATATATATATTTTGAAAAAACATAATTTATATTTTCTTAATACAATATATAATTTATATTTAATTCTTATTTTGTGCTATAACTTTTTATTATAATATTTTCTGTTGTATATCTATCATATAATTTTTATTTTATATTGCATATTTAATAGAAGTAATATTATAATATAATTTATATTTTATTAAATATAGTTACAAAAAGTATCTAAAAAACCTATATTCATTATTCTTATAAAAATTAATAACATATCTTTAATAATTTTGATTTTGTTTATGATAAAATTTTAATTTTATTTCTTTTTAAGTTTTGATTGTATTATTATATATATTAAGAATACACATTTTTTTTATTACCAAACTTTTTTTGAAGCAATATAGTTACTAGTCATACACTTGTTAACCAAAACATTTTATCGATAAATTATTTAAATTTACATTGATTTTACAACTTTCAATATTATCTATTATAGTATTAAATGCATATATTTAACTTATACCTATTGATATATATGTTAAAGTAATAATTTATAACTTCAATAAGTTTGTTTTAAAGTTTTACGAGAAAAAAAAACTCATAATATTTTTAAAAGTTTTCGTAATATCTTTTATGATTTGTTTCTAAATATCCATCGATATTGTGGAAATTATATTTTCATCCTTACTTGTAGGAGCGGTGTTCAACATCGAAAGAACTCGTGGCAAGATGGACTACTTGGAACTAATTGCCCAATCCCACCAGGGACAAACTTCACCTACCATTTTCAAGTTAAGGACCAAATTGGAAGCTTCTTCTACTACCCATCAACTGCCATGCACAGGGCAGGGGGAGCCTTTGGCGGGCTTCGTGTGAATAGTCGTTTACTAATCCCTGTTCCTTATGCCGACCCTGAAGATGATTACACAGTCCTTATTGGCGACTGGTATACCAAGAGCCACTCCACTCTTAAGAAGTTTTTGGATAGCGGTCGCTCCCTCGCTAGACCTAATGGTATCCTCATTAACGGGAAGGCTGCAAAAGGTGATGGCACCGATGAGCCACTCTTCACCATGGAGCATGGGAAGACTTACAAGTACAGAATTTGCAACGTTGGACTTAAGGCGTCCCTTAACTTCAGATTCCAAGGCCACACCATGAAGTTGGTAGAGATGGAGGGCTCTCATACCGTCCAAAACGATTATCAATCACTTGATGTCCATGTGGGACAATGCTTTTCAGTGCTAGTAACAGCCAACCAAGAGCCTAAGGACTATTACATGGTTGCATCGAGCCGATTCATTAAGAACATTCTTGTTGGTAAAGGCATTATTCGATACACTAACGGCAAAGGCCCCGCCTCTCATGAAATCCCCGAGGCACCAGTGGGTTGGGCTTGGTCCCTTAATCAATTTCGTACCTTCCGTTGGAACCTTACTGCCAGTGCTGCTAGGCCTAATCCTCAAGGCTCTTATCACTATGGTTCCATCAACATTACTCGGACCATCAAGCTAGTTAATTCAGCCACTAAGGTTGATGGTAAGTTGCGATATGCAATCAATGGTGTCTCTCACATTGACCCTGAAACTCCGCTAAAGCTTGCAGAGTACTTCGGAGTTGCTGACAAGGTATTCAAGTATGATACCATTTCTGACGAAGGACTAGCAGAAAGTGCAAACACTGTGACTATTGCTCCTAATGTTGTTAATGCAACCTTCCGCAACTTCATAGAGATTATATTTGAGAATCACGAAAAGAGTCTCCAGTCATGGCATTTGGATGGCTACTCCTTCTTCGCTGTTGCGTAAGTATCATCAACCAAAAACAATTAATGCAGTATATATATAGTTAATTTTGCATACCTAATCTACACATGGCTAATAGATTCTTTATCGATATTTTACAGCATTGAGCCTGGGAGATGGGCTCCAGAAAAACGAAAGAACTACAATCTTCTAGATGCTGTGAGCAGGCATACAATCCAAGTCTTCCCAAAATCTTGGGCAGCCATTCTTCTAACATTTGACAATGTTGGAATGTGGAACTTGAGGTCTGAATTGACCGAAAATCGTTATTTAGGACAACAACTCTACATCAGTGTTCTTTCACCAGCTCGCTCCCTCAGAGATGAGTACAACATCCCAGATAACACTTTGCTCTGCGGTTTAGTCAAGGGCATGCCATTGCCCAAGCCATATACCATTTGAGACAATTTATCCACCATCCCCCATTTCAATTGAGAGACTGACATTTGTAGGGTTGATCGTGAATCTCCAATAAGTAATTTTCAACTATTTGGAAATTCGTGACTACTTTTGCAACTAAGGAAAGACCTAATAACAAAAGATTTTTTACTCCGAGGAACAACTAGGCAAGTTGCAAAAAGTGTTTCCAACTCTTAAACCAATTTATCTTCTAGCACACTTGGGTCGTTTCTCTACACAATTTAAAAGGGAAAAAATAAAAATAAAAATAAAATAAAATAATAACTATCGAGCCAATGGGATTGGGTCACATACACACATCCTTCTAACCAGTCACTGGTGTTATTTCTCTTCCATAGTATTGGAATTGCTAATGACATAGCATGAAGAATTAATAAATTTATCGTATGACAATTTTAAATAACCTTGTACATTAAGAGAGTGTTTGATATGACTTGTAAGTTTATTGATAGAAAAAAATGGTTAAATTGAGCATAGTTCAACTGGTTAAAAGTATATTTTCTTAAGTAATGAGTTCGAATCTTTCCACCCTCACATGTTGTTGAATTCAAAAAGATATATATATTGATAGAAGAAATATTCTTTTTTTCCAAAAATTACTAGTGTTTGATTAAAATTCTGAAGAGTATTTTTAACTAATTAAAAATGCTTTTTAGAATTTTTAATAATAAAAAATGGTTTGAAAATGTGTAAACAATATAAAATACATTTAAAGATTTTTAAAATTAAGTATTTAATTAATTTTCTTCAAAAAAAAAAGCTTATATAATAAATGTTTTACTTAAAAACTTTTTTTCTTCACAAAATGCTTACATAAGAAATGTTTTACTAAACGTTTTTTTTTTAAGTTATACCAAACATGCATTAAGTTTGGTATGACTTTTAAACTATTTATTGATAGAATTTTTTTTTCTAAAATTAACAGTATTTGGTTAAAATTTCAAAATGTGCTTTTAACTAATTAAAAATATTAACTAGAATTTTTAATAATAAAAAATAGTTCGAGAACGTATAAAAACATATAAAATACATTTAAAGCTTTTTTAAATTAAATATTTAATTAATTGTCTTCCAAAAAAGCTTATATAATCAATGTTTTACTTAAAAACACTGTTTTAAAAAGCTATACCAAACATGCAATAAAAATGTCTTATTTGTTCCTACACTTAGATTGCAACATGAAATATCCTTAGTTCATGTCTTTTAAACAGTTTATTGATAGAAAGAAATGGTCAAATCAAGCATAACTCAACTGGTCAAAGACATATTTCTCAAAAGTTATACCAAACATGCACTAAGAGTGTGTTTTGTATGACTTTTAAATTGTTTATTGATAAAAAAAACTGTTTTTTCCCCAAAATTAATAATATTTGGTTAAAACTTCTAAGAGTGCTTTTAACTAATTAAAAATGTTGACTAGAATTTTTAATAATAAAAAATGGTTTGAGAAAGTGTAAAAACATATAAAATACATTTAAATATTTTTAAAATTAAGTATTTAAATAAATTTCTAAAAAAAAAAACTTATATAAGAAATGTTTTACTTAAAAACATTGTTTTAAACCGTTATACCAAACATGCACTAAAAGTGTCTTATTTATTACTACACTCAATTGCAACCTAAGACATCATTAGTTCATGTCCGGTATAAGTTTTTAAAAAATATTTTTAAGTAAAATATTTATTGTATAAGCGTTTTTGAAAGAAAATTAATTAAATATTTAATTTTAAAAAGCTGTAAATATATTTGATATGTTTTTACACATTTTAATCTATTTTTTATTATTAAAAAATCTAAAAAGTATTTTTAACTTATTAAAAACACTCTTAGAAATTTTAACCAAACACTGTTAATTTTGAAAAAACATCTTTTTTTCCTATTAATAAACAATTTAAAAATCATATCAAACACACAATTCGTCGCAAAGAATTATTGCTAATGCCTTGCTAAACTTCATGGTTGTGTATTTTTAGGCTTTGAGTTTGAAGAAGACGAGAGAGCTAGATGACTTTCAAGACTAAAAAACAAAGTTGCTAAAAGTAATAATTCGTCACTGTAAGTTTTTAGTGAGAAAACAACTTTGTCGCAACGACTATCGCTAAAAGTGTGTCCTCATTAAGTTTTGTGCAACGTAAATAGTTTTTATCACAAAAAATTGCAATGTAAGGAAGATTATTCGTTGCTTACATCGCTAATAGAGTGACGCAAGAATTTCGTCGAAATCCGTTATGCGACGTCTGAGAGCAAGAACGTCTCCCCAACGACATTATATTTTCGTCGCAAATGGCGATAGAAAATTGATCATCGGCAATTGTGACAAAAATAATTTTCGTCGGAATACAAATAGCTACGTTTATATTTTCATCACTAAAATGATGCTATTTTCAAACCCCTCTTTCTTTGGTTAATTTTACTGAAAAAGACGTTTTAGAAATTTGTCATCAAATCTAACAGTTTCACTTCATTATTTATTATTATAACTTAGACTAATTCACGGAATTTTTAGCAAAAGATACACCACTCTTAATAATCACTGATTTGCATAAATAAAATGAGGCATAAATGAAGTCTAAGTTCATAACTTACTAGTGCACTATCTATAATCGACTTTGATCGATTATAGAAGTAGAATAATGGCAATTAAGCGGTACATAATTTTACGGTGGACTGGCAACAACAATTTTGCACGAGTCAGTCCAATAGATCAACATTATCCCCAACCATTATCATAAATTATGCAGCGATCAAGATTAGCTACTATAATGTCAAAAACACAAGCACATAATATACACCCGTTCTTACATACGTGTGAGAGATCTTGGTCCGTACTCTGTAAGTAGGTTAGAGAACAACTCATATCCATTATATATTCTACTTGCTTGGCTTCAGTTAATTTGTGTCACTAGAAGATGAGGTGGTGGGTTTCTTGGCTGCCGCACTGGTGGCCGTGAGCTCCCTTAATTGCGAATGCATGCTGTTGATGAATGCCATTGATTTTAACTGAGATTCCTCCATTGCTTCTTTCAGCTTGCTCAATGCAAAGCAATAGTTTTCCTGCTTACATACTCGTTAAGTTTCTAAAAATTTATTATGTCCCAACCTAGGGAGAAAGGAGAGGGGAGATAAAACGGAACATTTCATTTCCATTTCCTAAATTTATTGGCACTCAACCAACAAGACCCCCCAAAAATCTCAATTTATTACTAGTGTAACTATTAAGGACACCGGCCGCAAACCTCCATTACTAATAGCTCAATTCACAATCATCTCAATAATTTCTATCTTTCAGCCAATTTTAGTAAATAAAAATGTTACTGGATGCATATATATTGAAATTGAAATTGTTCCTCATGAATTCCAATAACTTGAGCAAGCTTCTATAAAGTCTCTGTTTGTTCAAAGGAATTGGCACGTGACATACCCGTGTGTTGAATTTGCATGCCATTTTTTCATAATTAAGTAGTTAGTATGATGGAGGTTTTTACCATGAAGCGATCTAGCTCTGATTGGTTAAGAGTGTTTAAGCATCTGATCTTGTTATCTTCCTGTTTGATCAAATCCGCAGCTATATAACCTCTGTCCATTTCACCTATACCTACAACCTGAACATAACATATAAAAATTTTCTATTTTCATTAGTGATGGCTTATATATATATATGCCTCCAACCTGAACATAACATATAATAGACTTCTAATTTTCATTAGTGATTGCTGCAAACATGGATTCATACACATAATATATCGTCTGATGGCGTCGACACAAATACAACAAAAAAAAAAAAAAGGAAATTAAACCGACAAACAACAATGAAAAGAATGAATTAATAATAAAGGCTTTCTACATGTTTAATCGTTGTATCTTCGATTACTCGCCGCTTGGCCAAGTAAATGACCAAAAAGAAAAAGGGTTTGTTTTCTAAAAATTAGACACCTTTTTAGGAGGTTGAAAGTTCTACCATTGCGCTGCTTGATAAGACACGTGTAGTTGCCTTCCACGAATACATCTGGATACATAATTAAGTGAAACGCAATAATTATATTAAACTCACCTTCAAACAGTTGAGGTGAGTCTCAACTAACAGCCCGTACAAAGGGTGGCTGGAAATTCTCCTCCGCAGCATTTCTCCTTCCCAATCTTCTTCTTCCTCTTCGTCTTGTAGCCCTTCTTGATCTTGTTCTTGTTCTTGTTGTTCTTCCGTACAATTGTTCCGAGACTCCATTTGAACTCCTTAATGCACCCCAAATTCAACTTCGTTCTTTCAGAAAATGTATCCGGGTTACCGCATCTGCGCAAGTCAAGCGTTATAAAGTAGACGACAAAAGTGACCATTAGGTAGAACAGTCAAGAATTGCATATGTGGGAGGGAAATCCAAAATAAGTGACCCATGCAAATATGCATACATTTTAGAATGAACAGTGTGAGTCAGAACAGTAGTAAGGATGCCAGTGGGTGTGGCCTTTCTGGTTCCCTCTTCTCTTCCTTCATGTCTTTTTACGCATCGTGAAAGTAACACTTCAAAGGGGTTTCTCGAATAATGGGTAGCTTTGTTAGTACAAAATTTCATATACATCAGAGACCCTCGCCATCTTTATCTTTGATATACCTCTTTTTCTAATCACCATTCGTTTCATCACTTTTGGTACCAAAAAACTCCAAAATCTTAACTGTTCATGATGCTGATTCCTTTTATCAATGTTTAACTCCCATTTGAGGATGAGAATGTTTCGATTACTGTTCATGTACCCTCACAGACATGACACTTCGACGCGTATATGGGATTACGTGCTTATATCTCTGATGGGGGCATATTTACTCTGTCCAGTTGTTGAATGTATGTATGTGTGTATATTATATTCAGTTACACTACTTTTGACTCTATGGCACATTATATGTGTTTTCCTATTTTGTTTATTTACTTCTGATTTGGGGGCAGCTAGGGGGTGCGGAAAGGGAATTAAAGCCTGAGTTTATTCTGCAGAACCCAGAATAGATTCATGAATACAAATCTCCACGGTATATCTGTCATATATAATTCTAAGTATGGACAATCCAAAGTTATATTTTCTTTCGTTTCCTAAAAAATTGTTTGAATGGTCAACATGTGATCCACGGTATCTCCTTGACATCACAACATCCGAGTCGGTTTCATGATCCAATGTTTTAAGATATCATATAGTATATCTTTTAGTCATCCCTTGCCCTCTGAGTTGGATCTATATGATTTGTTAATTGAATTTTAATTTTATATTATCCATTTTTTTATATTCGCTTAATTATACAAAATATTCATATACTTTGTACTTTATTTAACATACTCATAATTTTTCAAAGATTGCAATAATACTCTTCACTTTTGTTAAACATTTCAAAAAATATTTTTCAAAAAAACTTTCATTGAATGCTTGACAAAAAACTGACGTGTTGTGGCATCTTAAGTGCAAATTAAAAACTTAGCGTTTTAGGATTGTTATATAATAAAAATTGGTTCATAATTTTGATGAAATTTTTTATAGTAGTGACACAATTATTACTTATTAAAGTTATGAAATAAATTGTTACAAATTTGAAAGTACAAGAACTACATCGTTATATACCAAAGTTCGAGGATTAAATCGTTACTTCAGTGAAGGTACACGAACCAAAAAATTTTTTTTAACCTAAAAAATATATATAAATTTTCATCACCAATCTAATAGAATCAATAAATTTATGCAACATCTCAATCTGGAAAAAAAAATACTCAATTATTTGTTGTTAAAAAACTTCCATCAATTTCATACTAAATGTATAATTTATAATTTATTGATGCACGTGAGAATACTTTGTTTAATTATTTTTCAAACTATAATCTACTATAAGATAAAAACTACAACAATTTTTAAAGTTTAAGTTGAAAATTAAAAGTCAATCCGAGCATAGCTCAGTGGATAAAGACATGTACTACAATTGCAGAGGTTGATGGTTCGATCCCCCACCAGCACAAATGTTGAACTCAAAAAAAAAAAAAAAGTTGAAAATTAAAACAATGTAAAACTAGATGAGTTTGAAAATTTAAGGTAAAGCTTGTCACTTTTGCTAAATTGGACCAAAAAAAAAATTTGAGGTTGAAATTGATTTTGCCTCTTACTTTAAATATATTTTTTTATTGTAACAAAAAAGTTTTATACTTTTAAATGAATAAAATAATTCTTTCTTTTTTATATACTATATATATGTATGTAAGTTAAGAACCTAGGGGAGCATTGCACACCGACCAAGTTAACCAGTAATTTTATTGTCAAACCAAACATAACTCAACTAGTTAAAGACATATATTTTTACGTTGTGGAGGTTCGAATCCCCTTACTCTTAGAATTTTTTACTTTAATATTATATTTTTTAAAAGAAATTATGAAAATATTGTAGGTTAGAAACTTATTCCAAAAATATTGAACATCGTCTCTCACACGATGTTCCTTTCCTAAATATCAAGAGACGATGTATTTAAATTTGATGAGTTGTTCCCACAATGAAGAGATGATGTTAGTCCAATAAATTTTTTTGACGAAGATTATCCCTCGATTTGCATGCCAGATTCTTCTTCCGCTCTTCTCTGAGGCTTTGGTGGCCGTCACCGGAACTAAGAAGCGGACTGTGATCGAAACTTGATTGGAATGGGATTTTTTCTTTGCGAAGAAGAGAGTGGAAGGGATGAGAAGAAGCGTGAGGAATGAATTATAGGCGAGAATCGAGGGGTGAGGAAGGAAATTGAAGCAAGAAAAGTAGAAACAATGGCGAAATTGAGGCGTGATTTTTTGGAAACGAAGACGATAATGATGATGACCAGAGTGAAGTGCAGTGGTTTGTAAACTTTTCCATTATCGGAGGAGGAGAAGGTTGAAGAAAGAGCTGGAAAGTGAAATAAAACTCATGTGCTCTTTGTGACTTTTGCTTTCTCAATTTTGACCACAAAACCATCGTCTTCTGAACTCAATCTTCTTTAGTTTTGAAAAAGAAGAAGAAACCATACATAGAACAGTTCATCAAATTTAAATATATCGTCTTTTCGAGAGACTGTGTTTAGAAAACGTGGACACACAGACGATGTTCAATTAACCTACAATATTTTTGAAATTAGTTTCTAACCTACAATTTTTTTTAGAATTTCTTTAAAAAAATCCAATATTAAAATAAAAAATCTCCTACTCCTACATGTTGAGCTAAAAAAACTGTAATTTTATTTTACCAATCAATTCCTTTATTAAAATAATAATAATAATAAATAAATTAACAAAGTTGAGGGCTAACTCTAAACCTGGAGTATCTTTAAAAACAAACAAAACAAAATAAAACAAAATAATTTTTTTTCAGTTCAACAACATGGGGATTCAAACTCACGACCTTTTTCGTTAGAGAGATATGTCTTAACCAATTGAGTTATATTCGGTTTGACAATTAAAAATCATTTTTGGCCCTTAAAGTAACTATTTAGTCCATGAAGTTTTGTATGTAACGATTTAATCAATGTACTTTTAAATTTTTAATCATTTAGTCATTGAACTTTAATAGGTAATAATTTAATGATTGTAATTTTAAATTTGCAACAATTTAGTCTTCACCATGAAATATTTCATGAAAATGAAGCGTCGATTTTACTATGTAACGAAGTCGCCAACAATTTAGCGATTCATGTAATGAGACATCAGCACTCTAAAATTTGGATTGAATAGTATCCAACGTGGGTGGGGAGAGCTCTACTTTCTAATTTACCCTTTCTTGATGGTTTTTTTTTTTTATAAAGAAAATCAATAATTATCACGTTATATATTGTAAGGGCATTATGATCTTTTTTGAATTTAGTTTAAAAAGAAAAAAAAAATGTTTCATATGAAATGTTTTAATTTAGCTACACGTGGGTATTGAATTTATTAATATAAAAAAAAGGGAAGTGATAAAAGAAGTTTTATTTATTTAGAGAAAAGAAGAGATAAGTTCAAGATTTTCTTTTAGAAAAAGAAGAAGATAAGTTTGAAGGAGAGGAGAAGAATAAGAAGGGGAAGAAAAGAAGCATCATTTTGAGTTTTGGTAAGCATTTTTAATGAGCTTTCTTGTTGAAACCATTGATAGAAAGTTTTGAGAATTTGCTCTTAAGTGTTTGGTGAGTTTTTCCCTTATAAATTATGAAAAGAGGGTTCTTTCATGAGTATTTTTAGTGGATTTAATTTTATTTGTCAAATAAAAAACGTTGGTAAGAGTTTGTCTATGAAAAAAGAAAAGAAAGAAAAAAGAAGGATACCCAAGTGGGTATTTGTAAGGTTGAAGATGAAGTGAAAGAAAGAGAAAAAAAAAGGTTAGAGAGATAATGAGTTTATTTGATGGGATTTTCATAATTTAAGTATTGCATTTGTAGTTTAGAATTAAGTATTTATCAAATTGTTATTGAATTATATTTCAGGTCAAGTTAAAATTATGACTACCTACGATCTTAATTTCTCACTTTGGTAGTTTTGTGATTGGTTTATTTTAGAAAATAATTTTACTTATTAGTATTAAATAATTTCAAGAATATATACATAGTTATGTATGATTGAGTGAGATTGTAATGAATTTTAGAAATCGTTGTTGAGAATTTAGAATTATTTTATCATTTTAAGAAAAGTATGAAGTTTATGAAATGTTTAGAAATATGATTTATAATGACTCTAAAACATTGATAAATTTATGAATTTTATGCAAATGTGGTATTCAAACCACTAAATCATTGTACCCATATGATTGCTCGTATGCTATATAAATGTATTTCTATAGTATACAGAGGTAGAGAGAGGTCTATAAGACCATATTAGCTTTGAGCGCACATATGACTAGAGATTGTTTTACTTTGTATTTGAGATTGCTCAGTACTTAGTATGACTAGAGATTGTTTTGCTTTGTATATGAGATTACTTGATACTTAGTATGATTAGAGATTGTTCTGTTTTGTACATGAGATTACTCAATACTTAGTATAACTAGAGATTGCTCTGCTTTGTATATGAGATTACTCAATACTTAGCATGACTAGAGGTTGCTCTGTTTTGTATCTGAGACGACCAGATACATTGTATGACTAGAGATTGCTCTGTTACGTGTATTGAGATTACTCTACGCCAGTATGACTAGAGTTAGATACAGGTCTGGTGATGTGTTTTCCTAGCTTATGTTTATGCAACTATTGATTACAATTTTATCCTGGAACATAGTTATTTTTATTTCAAAAATGTTTACAGAGCTTAAAACTCCTATTATTGAGGAGATTAGTTTTATAAAATCATTTGACTATTAAACTACCATTAACGTTTTAGCTCACCCTTTATCTTTTGTTTTTCCACTAGGTAGTCATTCAGTTTCAAAGGAATATAGTTGAGTAGTGTGTGCCACTTAATATTTTTCAGAAGTTGCATATCATTTTGTATATACATATAGGATGTATTTGGATTTTGTAGAAAAGTCCTTTTTTGAAATTAAATTTATATTTTAGTTGTAATTATGGTTATTTTTAATTAAAGTCAGATCGGTTTTAGGCAATGATTCACTTTTAGGTGGGGTATGTTGTAGTCATTTAAGTGGAGTGTGTTGTAGTCACTACTCATCCTAGTATTTGTAGAATATTTTAGGGCGGGTCGTGACATATATATATAAACAAAGTTATTACATGTAGGTGTAGCATACATCAACATGCATGCGCAGCGGAAGGAGGATCTATACACTATAATTAGCTCAAATTAAATATGGAAAATCATGCTTTTTGAAGAGAAAAACAGAGTATAAGAACACCAACCTCTTGTAGTCCGATTTCTCCTCTATCAACGGCGGGAATGGGCTCCAATCAGCTGCTGGACCACCACTAGTGTCTTCCCGACTATTCTGCGGCCAAGGAACGGGATTGTGGGGTCCCTTGATTGGTGAATTTTTGTGAAGAAAAGGTGAAGGTAGACTTAAAGTTCAACTCTTGAACCTCCAACTTTTGATAACACAAATGAACCTTTTCCTCCTCTCTCAATGCACGAAATTGATGTTCTATAAATGGGCAATTTCATGCACAAGCCTTACTAGCATGCTTGACACATGCCCATGGTGAGAATCATGTATGCAAGGTGGCAAAACATGTAAGAAAGTAAGTGGAAACTTACCTAATTCTACTTTCTTTTTCTTTTTAATTTTTGTCTTTAATTTCACAAATCAAAAACCAAAATTGATTAAATTAAAAACAATTTT
>JAOANK020207742.1:0-16295 GCA_026257165.2 Telfairia occidentalis
AGAAATGATGTTTAACTTTAACTACAAATAAAGAAAAGAGAGAATGAGACAAAAGATTTGGAGGGAGAAAGTGAGGGAAGCTTTCTTTCAAAAAGTGTCTTCCCTCCAAAGAAATTCTTCTTCTCTCCCTTTCCTTCTTGGGCAATTTCTTCCTAGGCAACTCTCCCAATCCTTTGTCTCCTTCTCCAAAAATAGAGAAAGATGAATTCAGCTCTTTGGATTTGTGAATGGGGGTTCGCCCTATTTCTTTTATCCTTCTCTTTCCATCTTATCCACTTTGGCAACCAAAGAAGGGCTAAAATGGCAAATTAAGCCACGTGTAGTTTTTTCTCTGGCTATTTCAACTAAATCACGTGCCAAATGCTAGCTCAATTAATGAGGTTCCATGTCACTACCCCTTGCTTTCAGCTCAATAATGCAGCAGGAATTTCTTCTGCCAACTGGAATGCTATAGCAAAATTGGCATTTTAACACAAGTCAGTCATATTTTTCTTTGAAATTAATTCACTTAACCATTAACATAATCATCAGCATTTCATTAGCTCAAAGGTAATTACAAGTGATAAACCACATAATTTAAGCTCAAAGGTTATTAAAAGGCCATCCATAACTCATAATGCACTCAAAATACACCCAACTTAACTTTTATTCTAAGAGTTAACACTAATTTAATGTAAATTTCCTAGGTTTAGAAAATAATTAATTTATGTTCAATATCTCAAGTTCACCTAACCTCATGAGTAATTAATAAACCAATTTCTTGCATTTACTAACCAACTGTGGAAATTTGCCCATTTCTAAGTTTAGCCTCAATTAAAACCTACCACTTTCATGCATAAGTCCTACTTACCTAGCATTTAAGTCACAATTTACAGCCTCCTTTTTCAAGAAAAGTAGTAAACTCACATTCATTCCAACATTATCATGAAAGAACACATTTATAGCAAAATACAAAGAAGAAACAACAATTAAATTGAGCCAATAAATGTTTAATACATCAAAGTAACCTTAAAAACACCAACACTCTAGAATTACAAAAGCTTAGCCACTCACTGTTCACAAAATTACAGAAGGAAAAGCAATATAATAGTAGGTAAAAAGATTATCGAGAAAGAGGAAAACTCCAAGTCTCTTTAATGCGGTCTTTGACATCGAATCGATCCCTGTGCTCTTGTTTTTTATCATTGAATACTAGAGAATACTCCATCAAGCTCTAAGACAAATTTTTCGGCCAATTGAGTCACTATTCCTCGAAAATGGCACCCAAAACAACTCTCCCGAAGCTCTAGGACGAAATAATTTTACAACAGTAACCGACAGTGTCAACACACTAATGCCCCAAAATATTTATGGAAGTGCCATTAAAGTCGTAGCATCTCGACACTGGAGGATGCTTCGCAACGCTACTTCGAAGGCTCGCGCACTGTCATCTTGCCACTAATGGCGTCAAGACGCCATTGCACAATGTCTCAACACCATGCCCTACAGTAGTCTATTCTAAGCCTTTTTCTTCACTTTTGGACATCTCACCGCCCAATCCCAGTGTTGAGACGCTATGCTCTCAGGTCTCCACTTGTTTTGACTCACTTTCCTCATTTGTTAGGCAAATTTGCTACTCTTAATCTCATTTTTAAACTCGAGTATCCTTAAATTAATCTTTCCTTTACTACTACTGACAGCACACTAAAATGTGCTATCCTAAGGCTTAATTTTAGCTAGTTTTGGTCATTAATTTCGGTGCTTTCACAAGTTTTTTGGTTAATTTTTAGGTACCAAGCTTAATTAGAAGAAAATATGATTTTGGGGTTGTTTGAGTCAAAAAATAAACTTAAGAAGACAAATTTTGGCTAAGGAAAGAAGAAAGGAGGCAAAAATACAAAGGGACCTGAGGCAGCAGCGTTGAGACGCCACGCCGGGGCGTTGACATGCTCAAATCTTCTAAAAAGTAGAAGTTGGAATCATCAGCATCGAGACGCTGCTCAATGGCGTCGAGACTCTGATGAACCTATGAAGAACACCATGCGCCTGCCCCTCATCATGCAGTAGCGTCTAGACACTACGCAAGCGGTGTCTAGACGCCCCCACATGCGTGAGCTCATGTGCGCGTGCCTCTGCCAGCACGCACGAACGACGCCCCAACGTTTCAATGCCATGACCCATGCCATGCTCAATGACAACGCCACACACGTGCGCACTGCTACTCAACCTGAACCAGCGTTGAGACATTGTCGCATAGCATCTCAACCCTGCACTATTGTGTCGCCCTAAACGCTGGTATGTTGCACGCCCAATGACCATTAAGACCAGCATCAAGATGCTGTCATATGGAGTCTTGACACTGCGGTAGAATGTGTTTCAAAAGGTCACATTTTTCATTTTAAAAATGAGGAGACCATTTGGGGAGACGATTTTGCACAACGGAGCATGGTCTTCCAGAGGGTGTAAGAGCTTTCCCTCGAATCCCCGAAGCAATTATGGGTCTCACGTCGGGAACGAGTGTGGTGCGCATCTTTGGGAGTTTTCTTTCCCTTTTCTAGATTTAGTTTCGTTTTGTAGTTTCTTAAAGAATCTCTGTTTTTATTTGTGAATTTTAGTGGCGGGATTCTGCTTTGAAGCATTGTAGTGTATTGTGACATTTTTATTACTTTATTAATTTATGGACTTTTTCTTATCCTTGCGATTATCCATGCTTCCGTATGCTTAATGCTTTTAATCTTCTGATCAAAGGATTAAACTGCTTGCATGATTTAAGTTTTAGCTCGAGAGCGTAAGGCTTAGATTAGATCTCGATTGCATGACTGTAGTAGGCCAACGTGATGAGTGGAGGTCTATTTTAGGGAAGCATGCGTTATTAGCTCTAGTGGGACTGTTGTGAATCGTGATAACAAGCAAGTTTGCCCTAAGCTCGAGAGAGGATGAGATCACAATGGGTCTTCTAAAGGGTGATAATCGGTAGGTAGTTCGTAATGCCTTGCTAGGTGTTTGGGTAATAGTTCGAGAGGTTGAGTCTGCATGTTTAGTGAGAGGCTAGCTGAGCTCGAGAGAGGAAGCCGACCATTAGCTAATCCCAGCTTATAATTGCATGGTGATAGAAAAGTCCATTGTTATTAAGGTTTAGTGTCACAAAGCATAACAATTGGAGTTAAGGCACGCTCTCATTATGTATCATCCACCTATCTAGAAGTACGAGTAGTGTAAGTTAGGTTTCCTTTCAATAATAGATTCGCTAGATAAAATGAGGTGTGACTATCTGTGGTAATAAATCAAACTAGAAACCCAATCTTGAGGATGACACTCGTACACTCAAATTCACTATACTAAAACTAACCCGTACACTGCAGTATTCACACACCATGCAACTACGAGCAATACAAAAACTCCTTCTTATTTGCAAAAAGGAGCCTAACCCAAACGTGCTACCTATGTTCTGGCTTACCCCCGCTTCCTAGGCGCTGAGCATCCAACTACGAGCAACCCATCTATCTTAGGACCACACTCACTCTCCTTCAGTACTTTTAGGCACTACAGGAAAGGCAGAGTGACCTCTTTAGACTTTTATTAGGCCCAACATTTATTCTTTTCAATAATCTCTCTCTTTTTCTTTTCTCAGCAAAAAGTACTTAATTTAGAACTCACTCTCCAATAACTAGCCCATTTTAAAGCATCCTAAGTTCAATCTCATTAACGACATCCTAAGCCTTCAGAACTCTAAATAAGGGACTACGTGTTTAGAATACAAGGAATTCAAAAAGGGATTTCAGACTTAACTCACATAAGAAGAATGCATACTAATCTCTCTATTTCAACTCACATACATGTCACCACAAATCGCAGAAACTCATAGTCCTCAGCATGCAATAGTCAAAAGTTCTACATTGAGGCATACAGTTAGGCGAACACTCAATCATGTCATTCAATAAAATCAAAAAAATTTAACCACAAATCCAGCAGATCATCAAAAAACGTCACAAATTCAGGAGTTCAACACACATCAACAATCTAGACTATAAGAGCACAGTACTCAGGACCCCCCCACCCCAAACTTAAAAACATGCGTTGTCCTCAATGTATGAACAAAACAAGACAAAGCAAAGAAAGTAATTGGTATTGGTCTGGAGTAAAGGAAGGTCTACTATGCGACAAGCTCATGGACTGAGTACAATCGTGCTAAGGCTCCTAAAAAAGGGGGAAAAATATATATGGTCAACATTCGTGAGAACTGGACAAACAACAGCTAACAACACAACTCAACAAAGCATAAAACAAAAATGCTTGGGTTGCCTTCCAAGAAGCGCTTGGTTTAACGTCTTTAGCTAGACCAATTCTCAGCTCAGGAGGATTCATTCAAAAAAATTTCCTCCAACTTTGGCTCCTCATCTCCAAGATAGGGCTTCACCCGCTACCCGTTCACTTTGAAGGTCGATCCATCTCCAGATTGCACCTCGACGGCTCCATAAGGAAATACTTCCTCAATTACGAAGGGGCTCGACAAACGAGACTTAAGCTTCCCTGGAAATAAACGTAAACGTGAGTGAAACAATAAGACTTTTTGACAAGGGAGGAAGGACATGTGAAATATGCGCCGATCGTGCCATTTTGCGGTTCGCTCCTTATATAGTTTAGCGTTCTCGTACGCTCAGCTCCTAAATTCCTCGAGCTCGTTCAACTATAGCAATCTATGTTCACCTGTTTTTTGGAGATTCAGGTTTAACTTCTTAACGGCCCAATAAGCTCGATGCTCAAGCTCTACCGGCAGGTGACACACCTTTTCAAACACTAGATTGTATGGTGAAGTGCCAATAGGTGTTTTGAAAGCGGTCCTATATGCCCAAAGAGCATCGTCCAGCTTGAGGTACAAGTATTTTTGGCTTGTCCTGACAATCTTCTCTAAAATCAGGTTGATCTCCCTGTTGGATATTTCAGCAAGTCCATTAGTGTGGGGATGATATGCCAAAGACACTCTATGCTTAACCCCATACTTAGCTAACAGAGATTCAAACATCTTATTGGAAAAGTGTGACCCCTCATCACTAATTAATGCCTGAGGTGTGCCAAAACGTGTGAAAATGTTTTTATGCAAAAATTTTAAAACCACACGTGCATCATTCTTTCTAGTGGCAATTGCCTCTACCCACTTAGATACATAGTCTACAGCAACTAGAATATAGACATGACCATCAGAAGCATGAGGAAAAGGTCCCATAAAATCTAGACCCCAAACATCAAATAACTCAACCTCCAAAATGGGTTTAACAAGCATCTCATGGAGTCTAGAAATGTTACCTGTACGTTGGCACCGATAGCACAACTTTACACAAGTATAACAGTCTTTAAAGAGCAAGATAATAAATGCTACTACTTGACAATCAATAGCCACTTAATTGCAAGATAATTAATGCTCGAATTTGAAAGACAATGCAGAAAATTCAATGCATTCAATAATTAATCAACAAATTTAACGGGTCTTTAAAATCCCAACACCCTAAAACTCAAGTAATCTAGCTCCTATACATTATAAATCGGTCCAAAAAAATTCAAAAGGAACCCACAGAACAGATAAGAAATTGAAAATAAAACGAAAGAGAGAACTCCCGAATGAATTCCACGTCGTTTCCATCACGTGTACGCTTCTCGAGGTGAGAAAACTCAATCCCGAGCACTACAAGACTTCTCCAACCTTCCAGAATAGTAGGCACCTTAATTTCTATCGAAAACCATCAGAAATCACACCACAAAAAACGTTCTCCAGCCCTAAGCGCAAAAAAATGCATTTATACTGATTTGTCGATAGCGTCAAGACGCTGTTCCTAAGTCACTAAGTCAAACTGCGCGTTTCGGTTGAGTGGTCAAAAAATCATTAGCGTCGAGACGCTGTCCTTGTACGGCAGGACAGCTCGAGAGCACATTAGGCAGGCGTCGAGTTGGGTCGAGTACGGACGCACGTGAGGCGGGCTGCTAGGGCGCGCATTGTGCTCGAGGTGGGACGCACGAGGCAGGGCTGCTGGGGCATGCGGCTCCGCAGCAGTGTTGTTCCATTCAACAACGTCGTAACTTTATTGAGCAGCGTCTCAACGCTCATCACTTCCAGATCCAAAATTTCCAGATTTTGGCGTTGAGACGCCTAATGATAGCTTCTCAACACTGCCTCTCGGGTCTGCACTCTTTTAGGCCCCATTTCTTCGTTACTTAGCCGATTTAGCTCATCTTAGGCCCGTTTTTCAATCCGACTCGACATGGATCTTTATTTTAGCCTCAAAATACTCGGTTCCTACAAAATCAACAATAATTGCATCAAAGTACACCTAAAATCCCACAAAACCTCTATAATTTATGCACTAAAATAACACTTTTTGGAGTGCTATCAATCACCTTAACAACCCTTCCTTCCATGGCTACAAAAATGAACAACTCACTATGAAAACTCACCAAGACTCGGAGAGATGCTTCTTTCCTCTCCTCTTCTACCTCTTCTTCTTCTCTCTTCTACCTCTTTTTCTTCTCTCTTCTACCTCTTCTTCTTCTTCTTTCTTTTGGTTTTGATTTTTTTTTCCTTGCTTTCCCATTTCTTCTTTTCCCTTTACCTTCTCTCCCATCTTTTCAAAAATAAATTATCCTTTATTTCTCTCTTTTTTGTTTTAAACTAAAACCCACATGTCAAACTAACATACCTACACTTCATCTCACACGTGTTGCCCTCTCACATTTTCTTCTCTTCAAGTGAAAAGATGGAAATGCCCTTACAATTTCTCTTTTTTTAAAAAAAGAAATTAAACAAAATATTTTACACTTTTCAAGCTCACCACTACACCACCACACACCTCACACATACCACGTCCTCCAAAATCCAGCCAACTTCCTTTTTTTTCACTTAATTAAGCCAGATGAAGAAAATGCCCTTACAAAATATTACCCCTTTTTTTAGAATTTCGTCGTCGAAATTCAACCATAACAATCAAGAGAATAATTGAGGGTACTAAGCACAAATTTAATCTTCACTTTTCCACAACATAAAAACATGGAATACATCATAGATTCCTAGTAAGCTTCATTAGTAAAGCCAAACGATATGCCACTGGTCCAATATGTTCAAGAATATTGCATCCATATATCTCGGGCTTAATTTTCCTTTCCTACCAAACCTTAATATGCTCTTCCATGGTGATTCTTTAAGAAGGACTTTGTCACCAACCTCGAATTCCAAATCTCGTTAACGTTTATCTGCATAGCCTTTTTTTCGGTTTTGAGCCACTTTCAATCTTTCTCTTATCACTTTTACTTTCTCTGCAGTACTTTGTACAAGTTCTGGGCCTATTAACTTCCTTTTGTCAACTTCATCCCAACAAACTAGAATTCGACATTTCCTATCATATAATGCTTCAAACACTGCCTTTTTTATACTGTAATGAATTGCAACCAAACTCCATTAAAGATAGATGCATATCCCAACTTTCCTTGAATTGCATTACACAAGCTTGCAACATGTCTTTCAAAGTTTGAATCGTTCTGTTTGACTATCCATTTGTCTTTGGATGGAAAGTTGTACTAATTAAATTGTAATTTAGTACCCATAGCTTATTGTAAACTAGGCTAGAATTTAGAAATAAATCTAGCGTCCCGATAAAAAATAATAGACACTGGAGACCCATACAGACTAATTATTTCATCCTCATACAACTTAATCAACTTATCCAAAGAGTATGTGATATTTAATTGGCAAAATGTTAGAGTAATGGTTAATCTATCAACAATCACCCACGTACCATCATAGCCACTCTGAGTGCGGGGAAAACCAAATAAGCAATCCAAAATAATGTGCCCCATTTCCATTCAGGAATTTGCAAAGAAACCAAAGGTCTTTTAGGCTTCTAATGTTCTTGTTTTATATGTTGGCAAATTAAGCATTTAGAAATATATTCTGTTATACCCTTTTTTATGCCTTGCCACTAATAATGTTCCTTTAAAGCTCAATACATCTTGTTTTACCTGGGTGTATAGCATACACTGAACTTTACACTTCTTCAAGTATTTTTTTTCAAGTATTTTTTTTTTTGTTACAGTTCTATCATTTCCTAGCTTATAATCCATTTGTTGACCACTGTTCAATCCTTATTTGAACTTTTAGTAAACTGGATCATCAAATTGAGCATGTATAATTCGATCCATCAGAGTTGGTCTTACTCGAAAGTTTCCAAATAAAACTTCTAACTCACCCATTGTCAATTCTACAATTATATTTTTGATGCACCCATTAAAGAGAATGTTAAGAAATCCTTGAGAATTGGACCTAACAACCATGTACAAGACCTTTAGATTACAACTCCAAAATCCCAAAACCATCATGATATCAACACAAGGAAAACTCTTTTCTAATCTCATGATTCAAAACCATCTTGAATAACTCTAACATGCAAAATCTAAAGACAAAAGAAATTGCATAAGATGGGAGATAAAACTCTCAACCAAGCTAGTGAGATAAACTCACTTTGATTCAAATTTCAATTCTGATTTTCATAAGCTAAGTATATCCTTATTTATACTATTTGGAAAGACATAACTCTTGGCCAAATAATCAAAATTCAGCCAACTCCCTTTCATTTGAATACATAGTTCTCATTAAAGGAAAATACTTGAATTTAAATGATACATAATGCATTAAATATGTGAATGAATCTAGATTTTAAGATTCATTAAGCTTCTGTGACGAGGTGTCTTTATCAAACTTGAGTCGAAGCAACTCTTTACCATGACTGACCACCTTAGTTTGGAAGACTTTTACGTGTCTTAAATACACTTTGGAAATGCTTAACTTTCATCAAATTGTAGTAATTTATTCCAGCATCTTGAACATCCTCCACTTTAATTCTCATGATGAGCTCATCAACGATTGAACATGGTGAAATAAGGCTTGTTGAAATTGCTTAACTCGTGATCTTGCAATTGGCCTTTGAGGCATTACAAAGGAAACTCCTTCATTCATATTAGAGAACTCGTTGCATTAGATGCAATTGATGATTCATGCTCCTTTTTGCTTAATTCGTCTACAGCCACATTAGCATTTTCTAAATAGTAATGGGCAGTACAATCATAGTCTTTTATAAATTTTTGCCGCCTTCTTTGATGTAGTTCAGTTTCTTATGACCAAATATATACTTTGAACTTTTGTGGTTTGTATAAATGTGACATTTCTCAACATACAATTAATGTTGCCAGATCTTTAAGGCTAACAGTACTATAGCAAGCTCTAGATCATGAGTTGGATAATTATGTTGATGTTTCTTCAGCTGTCTCGGTGCATAAACTATTACTTTCTCATTCTACATCAACACACATCCCAAACCTTGTTAAGAAGCCTCACTATAGATAACAAACTCCTCACAAACTGTTGGAAGTGTAAGTATCTGGGCAGAAACCAACCTTTTCTTTAGTTCCTCAAAACTCTGCCCGCACTTATCTGACCATGGAAACTTTGCATTCTTTCTAGTTAGGCTAGTTAATGTAAGTTCTAATTTAGAGAATCCTTTAACGAAACGACAATAATAGCTGGCTAATCTCAGAAACCAACTTGGGTTACTCCCATTTAACCATTGCTTCGATCTTTTCAAGATCTACAAACATTCCATTGGCAGAGATAACAGGACTGAAAAATATAACTTACTTCAGCTAAAATTCACACTTCTTGAATTTAACATACAATTTCTTATCCTACAATGTCTGTAGTACTTCTCTGAGATGCTCCACATGCTCATCTCTACTTTTAGTGTACACCAAAATGTCATCAATAAACATAATCACAAAAGTATCCAAATAAAGATTAAATACCGTATTCATAAGATACATAAAGGCTGTGGGAGCGTTAGTTAATCCAAATGGTAGGACCAAAAACTCACAATGACTATATCGAGTTTTGAATACAGTCTTGGCACATCTGTCTCTCTAATCTTAAGTTGGTGATACCTTGATCATAAATTAATTCATGAAAACATGAAGACATCTTTGAACTGATCAAAGAAGTCGTCTATTAGAGGCAAATGATACTTATTGTGTATCATCACCTTGTTCACTATTTATAATCAATACACATTCTCATGGTACCATCCTCTTCCTTCAAAAATAATAATATTGGTGCACCCCAGAGAGATACACTAGATCTAATAAAACCATTATCGACTAGCTTTTACAACTGCAACTTCAACTCTTTTAATTCTATTGGAGCACTTCGATAAAGTGCTTGGAAACTAAGGGTTGTACAAGGGATTAAGTAAATCACGAACTCTCCTTCCTTATTTAGCGGTAAACTAGACAAATCCTTTGGAAAGACATCTGAAAATTCTCTTACCACAACTATATCTTTAACTTTCAATTTACTAATCTCAGTGCCAACTACATGAGTTAAATACGCTGAACACCCTTTATAAGTAATTCAGAAGCTTTCAATGCAAATATTTCACAGATTGACAAAATTTTTCTTTCACCTTTAAAAATCACAACCTACTTTCCGGGTCATTTAAAGTCCCCTTCCTTTCCAAAGTAATCAATTGTTGCACATATGCAGACAAGAAATCCATACTCAAGATAACATCAAATCGTGGACTTCTATAGGTATTAAATCAACTTTTAATTCTTCTCTATTGATCTTAATCATGTACCTCCAAAATATACCATTTACTAAGAATGCTTTTGCAACTGAAATAACTATTATTAAGTCATTAGGCAATGACTGCCCCTGTTATTGACTAGACACACCAACTATCTCTTCTTTCATCACATTATTTTCATCAGGTTGTTGTTGCCTTCCAAGACCTTGGAGCCTACGACGCTGCCACCATGACACATGACTTCCAATGGTTTAATGCATGTCATGCAATCATTACATCAAAATACGCTTATTATAAACATGATAATGCTATAATGATGCAAAATCTTATGCTCTGATACCAAACTGACACGACCCTCCACAAATCACTCTTTTGAACCTAGGACGTGTCGTCCTGACAATGGATCCTAAGTAAACCTTAGGATCTATTGTCAATCTGACATGATCTGGCTAAAATTCTGATACTCAGCAACGCAACTGTAACATGTGCCTAACAAAATAGTATGCACTTTAAGATGACTTGTTGTAGTTGTCAGTCCTGATTGTCTCGTAAGGAAGTCAAGTGCTACCTGGTGGAAAAATCTTGGAGAGAAAGGGTGAGCTAAAAGCCTCATGAGTGGAAGGGTTTATAAGAAAATAACTTCGAGAAAATCAATGTATAAATAACCATTATATAGAAATCTGTATCACCGTTTCATGTGTAATAAATATCATATGACATAAAACTGGATATCTTAGAGATAATAAATGAATAACTTTAAAACATAGATGATAGAGTTAGAAAGCTCATCACTAAACTTGTACCCCTGAACTGATCATAAATCTTGTCATTCTAGGTATCGAGTAATCTTAGATGCAAAGCAGAGCAAACATGTCATACGCGCGCAGAGTAAAGCAAACACCTAAACACACGACCCAAAATCCATATGTGTGAAAATGTGGGTCCCACAAACTTCATGTTTCATACATATATACTATGGAAACACATTCTCATAAGTGTATTGGATAATCATTATGGGTACATAATTAAGTAGTTTGAAAACAATTCTAAAGAACTTTTCAAACCACATCTTAATCATAAACATTCTCAAACCATACTTTACAAATTTCGGTAATAATAATAATATATCATGTAGCTTCACCAAATTAATTCATAATCCTAAAATCTTTCATAAAACACTTTGCTAAAATCCAGAATCATTTTAGTAAATTTAAATTTCTGCATTTCACATTTTCCTTGATAAACTGAATAAAACATTTTGAAAGAAAAACGACTCACATAGTATTTGCGTGAGGAATTTAGATCGTAAGTCATCTCGATCTTCAGTTGCTGTGAAATATTAATTCAATAACTATTTGGTAAATACTTATTTCAATCAATAATATACTTAAAGAAAGTAAATTGTCAAACAAAACCACATTCTCTCTCTTCATTTAATACCATGTCCAAAAACTCCCAATTTCCCAATTTATTTCCATATTTTCTTCTCTTATTTATAACATGGGGCTCACAAATCACTTACCACTTTTCCTCTTTCTCTTCTCTTCTCTCCTCTCCCACGTGAAGGCAAATCTATTCCCAAATTAATTCCTTTTCTCTTTTTTTCTTAACACTAAAATTATCTTCCCTCTCCACACATCACCATCATCTTCTTCCTCATTCTACTCCAAACTCACCCTTTGTTTCAAGCTTCCAGCTCCGATTTTTTTTTTCATCTCTTATTTTACTATTTTATTATTCCTTCCTCTTTTATTCACAGTTTCAGCAACACAATATTCCTGTTTTTGTTTTTAAAAGTTTTCAATACAAAATCATTTATACACACCTTCTTCTCCTCCACACCTCCAGATTTCCTTTTTTTTCTTTAAATAGTTCAATCACCCTTTACAACACCTATGTTTTTAAACTGAACTTAAATGAACAACCCTTCCTTCCATGGCTACAAAAACGAACAACTCACTATTAAAACTCACAAAGACTTGGAGAGATGCTTCTTTCTTTCTCCTTCTCCTTCCTCTTCTTCTTCTTTCTTCTTTTTCTTCTTCTTTCTTCTGGTTTTGCTTTTCTTTTTTTTTCTTTCTTTCCCGTTTCTTCTTTTTCTTTTACCTTCCCTGCCATCTTTTGAAAAATAAATTCTCATTTTTTTCTCTCTTTTTTTTTTTTAACTAAAACCCACATGTCAAACTAACACACCTACACTCTATCTCACACATGTTGTCGTCTCACATTTTCTTCTTTTTTTTTCTCCTTTTTCTCCTTTTTCTTCAAGTGAAAAGACAAAAATGCCCTTACAGTTTCTATTTTTTAAAAAAATTTAAACAAACCCCTTTACACTTGTCAAGCTCACTATTTCACCACCACACACCTCACACTTGCCACTTCTTCCAAAATCCAACCAACTTTTTTAAAAAACTTAATTAAGCCAGATGACGAAAATGACCTTACAGGAGGGCTCTTCTCAAAAGCTCGATAAATGTCAAAATTTACCTCATTGTCATTTTCACTTAAATTTGGGCTGCCGTGGTGGACATCTATCAAGGCCCTTTGATTGCCAAGAATGGTCTTCCCAATATGATGTGCATCTCTAAGTCTTCTTCCATGTCTAATACTACGAAGTCTACTGGAAAGACGAACTAATCAACTTGAACTAATACATCTTCTATTATACGTTCTAGGAAGGTCACTGATAGGTCAACAAGCTATAGACGGATGGTGATCGATTATATTTGTCCCATGTTTAATTTCATGTAAATGAATGGAGGCATGAGATTAATAGACGCACCTAGATCACATAAAGCATGATTTTACATAAAGCACGATTAATCTCTAAACTACTAATAGTACAGGGAATGGTGAAACTCCCTAGATCTTTTAGTCTCTTTGGTAGTTTCTTTTGTAGTATGGCACTACAGTACTCTGTCAGATCCACTTTCTCGAACTGCTGAAACTTCTTTTTCTTAGACAACACTTCTTTTATGAACTTGACTTAGTTCTACATTTGCTCCAAGGCATGTGCAAAAGGAATGTTAATATGTACCTTCTTAAAAATGTCTAAGAACTTAGTAAGCTGAGCATCCTTATTCCTTTTTATAAAATACTGAGGGTAAGAAATTCTACTTAAGCCAATATGGGGAGAATCAGAATACTTCCCTAAACTCGATGTCAATGTTTTTTCCTTTTTCTCCTTAGCTACACCCTCTTCCTTCTTCTTCTCATCATTATTTTCATCCTTCTTTTCAGATACCTTCTTTTTAGGCTCACTCTTTTCGAGCTCACTCAAGGTCATGCCACTCCTCAACAAGATAGCATTGCAATGTTCCCTAAGATTCACTTCAGTAGTGCTAGGGAACTTCTCTTTTCACATAGCGCTAAGGGTAGCAACGATCTGACCAAGTTGGACCACAAAAGTCTTTGTGGCCTTCTCTTGATTACCCATCCTACTCTCTAGGCTCGTGGTTCAAGTTTGAGGAAGGCTTGGGGTAGCTCGTCCTAAGTGGTAATGCTCTACAAAGGTAGAGACTCCAATCAGTCTTTCACTTTGTCCTCAACCAAAAAAGGAAACAAACGTAAGCGAATGGAGTCATTAGAAACCATTTTTATTTTTATTGTACTGCATATCTCTAGGAATAAATGGATATGTTTGTGTGAATCCTCTACATGTGAGCCTCTAAAAGTGCTCTCCCTCGCCATTTGAAAAAACCAGGATTTAGCTAAAAATTAGTGGTGTTAATCGATGTTTGTGCAATCCAAGGCTGGGCATTGGGGATCGTATACTTCAGATAGTCACTAATCACCAATGAGTCAACCTGTTGCCTTGTCATGGTCTCAAGTTCTCCTCTCTGTTCTCTAAGATTCATCCTAAACGTTTGGTCAATCTCTATGTCAAAAGGAATGAGATTAGTACCTCGAGCACGTTGCATACACCAAAATAACACAAAAAGGAAAATTTAAGTAAAAATACACCCCTAAAGTAAGATCTACTAAAATGCCTCAATAATAAAAAAATAAAATATGGTGATCCTCAAGAATGATGCCAAAAACTTTATCGGACTTAACTATACGTTACTGCAAGTGTATAGGTCAATTGTAGTAATAAAACGATCAAATAAAACCGAGTACTGTCCTTGTAGCCACCTATTTTGTTCTTTTTACTTATTTTATTTATCTTAATTTATTTGTGCTTTCAACTTATTCGTTTTAGGGTTCATTATTATTTGCCAATTATTTTTATCCACACTTTTTCTCAAAGCAAAATGAAAACAAAAAGAAAAGGGGAGAGTTTATTGTTGGAATGTTAGAATTTCCCCTCTAAAAAATAGATCTCATTTTTGCATATCAATTAAGGAAATATTCATTCTTGGCATGAATTCAAAAAAAGGGGTTTAAAAGGGAAATGAACTGGGTTATAAAAACCCATTTGCATTAATGAAGGGAGGGGGGTTTATACAAAGTCTACAACCAAAAAAAAAAAAAAGCAAAAGTCTTCTCAAAAGTCCAAAATAACAAAAAGAGAAATACAACTTAATGGAAGGTTGCAGTAGTGATTTCTCTCCCAAGGATATGCCCCTCATTCGACGAGTTTGTTTGTTTTTTGTTCATTCTAGACCTTGGCCATTTATCACAAATTTGAAGGCGTTTCAAACCACCTTTAACTAGAGAAAAGGCTTAAATCCCCTCTCTTTCGTAAACAACTTAATATATATATATATATATATATATATTAGCAAAGGTATTAGAGACTTTATTTTCTTTTCTAGTTTTTCTTCTTGATAGCACACAAAAATGTGTTATCCTTAGCCTTATTTTTAGCTAGTTTTGTTCATTAATTTTAGAGCTTTCACATGTTTGTTTGTTAATTTGCAGGTGAGCATAATTTGAAGAAATTCTGAATTCGGGGCAGTTTTAGTCCAAAAACGAGCCTAAGAATATCAAATTTGGCTAAGGATACAAGAAAGGAGGCCAAAATACACGTAGACCTGAGGCAGTAGCATCGAGATGCCATGCTAGGGTGTTGAGATGCTTGAACTTTTTGGAAAACTAATGCTTGGATGAACAACATTGAGATGCTGCTCATTAGTGTCTCAACATTGATGAACATGAAGAACAACGTGCACTCCTTAGGCACATGCAACATCGTCTAGACGCCGCGCATGGGCATCTAGAAGGCCCACATGCGTGCGACCCTCAACTAGCAACACACATGAAGCCCTAAACGTTGACATGCCCCGCAATGCCCTGCTCGACGCCCATCAGCCCACCGCGCACACGACTTTGCTACCAAACCCAAACTAGCGACCGACGTCTCAATGCTTCCTTATTTTAAAGCCCTAAGCGATGCTTGCATCGCACAATTTTTGACCACTTAAGACCAATAGCATCTCGATGTTGCGTGCAGAGAGAAAATTAAAAGGTCATTTTCTCATTCCAAAAAAAGGAGGCCATTTGGAGAGTCGATTTTGCATGATGGAGCATAGTGTTCCAGAAGGTGTAGAAGCCTCCTATGGAATCTCCAGAGCGATCTGAGGCTCGGGATTGTGAGTTTCACGTCAGGAACGAGTGTTGTAGCAAAGTTGATAGATTAACACAGATTAGTCATTTTCCAATGCATTTTTCTACACTAAATTACAATCACATTACTCATGCACTTCATAACTCACATGTACACATAGGTGCTAGATTACAACATTTATGCTCAAAGGG
>JAOANK020207839.1:0-16294 GCA_026257165.2 Telfairia occidentalis
GAAGCATGATTATCCTATGGTGGGGTTTTAAATCTATATGGCATACATTATGCATACAAGATTTAACATTCAATTTACTACACATTCACAATGCATAATAAATCAAATCAAGCTAAAATGGGTTGATTTTGGCATCACAAACACATAAAAAAGCTAGCGATTACAATAATACAGCTTTAATAGTGCTCGAACAGCCCCGAACCGGCCCGAACCATCACAAACCACCTTGGAATGGCTTGAATCGGACTTGAAAAGGTAAAAAAGAAGTTGAACCGGCTGTAGGGAGGCTGAACCAAGACTGAACTGGAGGCCAGCCATCCCACGGACTACCTAGGCTTGCGTGCGCCTTCTGGAATTTGAACGCAGCGTTGAGAAATTTTTTCGAGTTCACTCCAAAAGTGCATTTACTCGGGTTCAGCTTCATTTTATAACGTCTTAAAGTATCGAAAGCCTCTGCAAGGTCCGACTCGTGCTTCTCACTCTGTCGACTTTTAACCAACATATCATTTACGTATACTTCCATATTCTTGCCTATTATATGAGAAAACATCTTGTTCACCATCCTCTGATTTGATTGTAACCAAAATATGCATCCATAAAGCTTAACATTTCATGCTCCGCTGTCTCGTCTACCAACTGGTCGATCCTGGGCCGTGGAAAACTGTCTTTTGGACAAGCTTTGTTCAAAGTGAAGTCTATGCACAACCTCCATTTTCAGTTAGCTTTTTTTACCAAAACAACATTGGAGAGCCATTAGGGGTAATACATTTCTTAGATGAAGTTGGCTTTCAACAAATCATTGAGTTGCTCAGCGACGATTCTATTTCGTTCCTCATTGAAGTCTCTCCTCTTTTGTTTGACTAGTTTGAAGTCCTTGTCAACATTGAGTCTATGTGCCATCGACTTGGGGTCAATTCCTACCATATCTTCGTGGGACCATGCGAATACATCGACATTATTGCAGAGGAAACGAACGAGATTCTCTTGCTGCTTAGCTCCCAATCTGGTTCCAATGCTAACACGCTAAGTCTCGTTTAGCAATGGAATAGACTCCAGTGATTCAGCAGGTTCACCTCGCTGATTACTCTGCTCCGTGACAACCTCTTCCTGGCCATGGTCATCGTCTGTGTTCTCCTCCGTGACAATCTCTTTGATTTCGTTATCACGTAAGCGGATTGCTATCTCCTCCAGATTAACTACCTGTACATGACTTGATTCCTTTAGGGCAAAAAAATAACATTCTCGTGATGCTTGTTGTTCACCTCGAACCTCTCTGACACCACTCGGCGTTGGGAACTTCATCATCTAATGGTAAGTCGAAGGTACTGCTCCCAATGAGTGTATTGTTGGTCTTCCTAGAATGCGGTTGTAGACTGGCTGGTAATCCACAACGAGAAACTCCACCATTTGAGTTATACACCTCATTCTGTTGCCAAAACTTACTGGTAATTCTATTTTTCCTTCTAGGATAACCTTTTCTCCACCAAAACCAATCAACGGAGTCGAACTGCTCCTCAAACGGTCTCGCCCTAACTTCATGGCATCATACAGGGTGACAGACAGAATATCGGTCGAGCTACCTCCATCGACGAGAATACACCTCACATTGATATTCACAATTGTTAAAAAGAGCACCAAAGCGTCATTATGAAGTTGGCGAGCCAGAGATGGTTCTTGCTCGATAAATTCAATTTTGTGGGCTTTGTCTGCTAGTGTGGTGGTATATACTACTTCGCTCTTCGGAGCATGCCTTGCTTCTCGTGCTCTCTTTTTTCTTTTCATTCCAAACTCTCCTCTCACAGGCCTACCAAAAATAGTTCGAATTTCTCTTGGTGGCGTGGAACTCCTTTCTCATCCCTGACTTCCATTGCCCTCATCATTTTTTTTGTGTCGGGTGCTATTCTCGCTGACATACTCCTTCAGATGTCCTCGTTGGATTAGGGATTCGATTGTTTCTTTCAAATCAAAGCAATCCAAGGTGGCATGCCCGTGATCTTTGTGAAAAAGACAGTACTTGTCTTTATTCCATTGATGTGAACCAGCTCGCATCCTTGCTGGCCATTTCAGTACCTCCTTGTCCTGAATTTCCATCAATATTTGTTCCACCGAGACGACTGTAGGCGATAGCGCTCAAGTTTACTCGGAGGGAGTCCTTGTCGCGACGTTTCTCGAGTTGCCTTTTCTTCGCTTCGTGACGGACATCGCCATCTTTTCTTTTTGTTTTTGAAGGTTCTGCTTTATTAGCCTTCCCGTTCTTGTTATCCGGCATCCTGCGGGAGTGGAGCAATCCTCCTCCAGTCAAGAATTTTTGTGCTCTGGTGAGGAGCTCTACATAAGTAGTTGGGGCTCGCTTGCCCAATGACCACAAGAACGACTCGTCTTTTAATCCAGCCACGATGGCAGTTAGTGCAGCTCCGTCAATATACCCCTTAATCTGTAACGCTTCACTATTAAACCGTGAGACGAACTCCCGCAGGGTTTTGCCAGATCTTTGTATCATGGTGAGCAAGTGCGTCGACGAATTCTTTTGATCTCAACCACCCAGAAATTGGGTGACAAACGCTCTTGCTAACTCTCGGAAGGATGATTTTGACTTTGTCTTTAGTTTACTGAACCATTTTTGCGCTGATCAAGTTAGTGTAAACCAAAATGACCTACATTTAATGGCGTCTCGGACTCCATGGAGCTCCATCGATGACCGAAAGGGATCAAGATGTTCGATTGGGTCTTTTGAGCCGTCATACGGTTTCATCGTTGGTAACTTGAACTTAGGTGGAACTGATTCTTGCATTATTTCGTCAGTGAACGGTAGATCTACTTGGTCTCATAGGTTCTCCAAGTCTAGGCCTACCACACCTTGAGCTTGTTTTATATTGCTGAGCTGATTTTGTATTTTTTGCAGCTCGACCGCCCAAGGTCGACTTTCCACCTCGGGCTCTTCAAATTCTTCATCTTTTCGCTTTCGATTTAGAAAATCATGGAGGTCAGAGTTACGGCCTCCCTTTTCAGCTCGATCTTTCTCCCATACCGTCGGTGGCGTTTGCTGAGAACAACTCCCATGATAATGGCTACGAATCGCACTATTCGCACAGTACGCGGCCGCGACTGATGGCCACCTGATTGTGATAGCTGATCTCTCATATCCGACTGTGCTAGTTGCTGATCATTCCCTTCGAGTCATAGTTTTATTGGTTTTGGGTTTTGACTCTGTGATTCTCGTTCACCATCATTCGCCGGGCCCTTTCCCTTGGCCGAGTCTTGAGTGATTGGTGGTGGAGAATTACGAACTGTCTATTGCTCATGGCAAGCCTGTTCATCCAACCGCTCGATGAGTCAAGTAATGTTGCAGTCCCTCCCCTGAACTTGTTCCTCCAATGCAGCAATCTTAGCATTAGGGTCCAAATTTTGGTCACCTTGCTCCCGTACTGCAACGCGCCTAGGGTGTCATTCTCGATCCGATTCATCTCCATCGGTTTGTCGATTCTCATCGTGACCAACTTCTCTACTCATATTGTTCAAAGTGCAGCTAATTTTTTCAGGTACTGGCATCGGTAAAGCACTAACTCGTTCCCCACAGACGACACCAACTATTGATACCAAAATCTCATTCAACAATGAATTTGATTGATCGGGACGAATACAGTGGAAAATCTGCAAAATTAACACATTGCGCACCGGTGTGGTGTAGAGCCACCCACTCTCTGATGCTTAAGTTAGTGGTGGGTTCGAATGGAAGGCTAAACATCAAATAGAAGTAGTTGAAATTTCTTACCTTTACACACAACACCTTTTCTATTTTATAAGCATGTTCGTGGATGTTGAAACATTCATTTCCAATCGTGATCTGTAATGAATTTGATAACCACGCAATTATTCTGTAACTGAAGGTAACTGACCCAGCTGCGATTACGATTGGACACGCCTTTGGTCGTGTAAGGGACTTGATTAAGGTGATAGGGCGTTACGGGCTTCAGGGTCACCTCAGCCGAGCTGCCCCTTGGGCTCACGGCTCGGCTCGGCAAGCCTCGGCAGGTTCTCCGCTCAGTTTAATCGAGCATCTGCCTCAGCCCATCGGGCCAAAAGGACTTTGTGCTCAGCTCGGTCTAGAGTTGAGCAGGCTGGCCGTTTGGCTCGACTCAGTGGGCCGAGTGGCCTCTGGTCGCTCGGCTCTGCCTAGTGGATCTAGTGGCCTCTCCCGCTTGGCTCGATCCAATGGGCCGAGAGGTGTCTCCTGCTCGTCTCGGCCTATGAGGTCCAGTGGGTCCCTCTTGGCTCTGCCCAAAAGGCCCCATGGGTCCCTGCGTGGCTCGACCCAGTGGTCCTATTCCGATCCTCGGTGTACTCTTTCCCATAGCAACTCACACTACAAAAAACAAAACCCAAACTACAAAGAAGAAAAAAAAACAAATAACGAAGAATAAAGAACTAATTTACCAAAAAAGTTGTTCTCGCTTTGCAAGTCGTCATCGTAGCCAGTCGTCGGTCGCCCATCACCCGTCGCCGGAGTGGAGGGTGTTGTGGAGCATGGAGGAGCATCAGGAGGAGCATCAGGAGGAGGCCCACGAGTTCAAAAGCAATGGAGGGAGAATGGGGTTTCAGAATTTGGGAAAAGAGGGGAAATTTTTGAAAGGGGTAGCTCAGTTCACCCCTTAAAAGTCCTAAAAATCTATCAATTTTAGAAGAGTCCTAAAAGTTTTTTATACCCTCAAATTTGTCCTCTTCATCCCAATTTTCCCATTAATTTTGTTGTTCTTTCTAAAAAAAGAAAAGAGGAAACAAGGCAGAAGAAAGTAAAATTGAAAAGCAAGTAATGGGAGCGTTACCAAGTTTTAAAAATAGAACTTTTATTTTGTGAGGTGTGTTAGAGATTTTAGAAGAAATTAAAAAACAATGATAGTACTTCTAAAAACTTATTTAAAAGTTAATAATGATAGTACTTCTATAAACAAATATAGCATTAACAAATTTGTTTGTTTGTTTTTTTTTTAAGAAATAAATCTGCTTTGAATAATGGAGATGAATTATAAGTTCCAGTGAAGAGAGAACTGTTAAAATATTTGAGACTTTGTGAAGGGCAATAGTTGAAATTAATGATTAGTAGATAGAAGAGATGATGAGATTGACAATGACAAAAATCTCTTACATTATTAAAGTTGAAACTGCAGCATAGATCCTTGCACTGTTCTTTTTTACTACCTGCTTCAAAATATGTGGGAAAGGTCTTAACCCTATTTATATTTATAAATCAACATACACAATTTTCCTCAGCTCAAGGGCAAATGTCCACAATTTATTCATGTCTGAAAGTTCATTTGACTCACAAATTAAGCAAATATTTATCATTTTCAACTTGTCTACCTTTATTTGGGTAATTCTTGATGTTTCCAAACAATGTCTTAATTGGGAAAATCTATCATCTACCTAAGCCTTCATCATGATTTGTTTGAAGAAGAAAAAAAAGGTTAAAAGTTGCAAACTTAGTCCCTCAATTTTAATATTTGTATATATTTAATATGTCTTCCACTATCGATTTTGATTCTAATTAATAAGTCTCCATCACATTCACATAATTACTTAATGGTTGACGTTACCATGTTAAAAGCAACCATTAAAATATAGTTACTGGTACTGATATATCGACGAATATTTTGAGAAAAGATCACAGATATCACAGAAACTTGTATGTTTTTTTTTTTTTTTTTGGTGAAACTTTAAAACAAGCTTACTTATATTATAAAACATTACTTTAAGTACATATACCAATAATTGGAAGCCAAATATACGCATTAATACAACATTAGATAGTATTGAACGGTAAAAAATAAATATGAACTTAAATAATTTATTGAAGAACTTACTATTAAATATAAATATAAGTCACATATGAATAAACAATAAATACAAAACATAAACAACATTAAAAATTAAATTGAGGAACTGAAAAAATAGATGAAAAAGAAAAGAAAAAGAAATGATATTCAATTGAATGTTGTAAGAACTTAATTAAAGAATTAACTATTTAATCATAATTGATTATTAATTCAATAAAGAAAAATTCAAGAACTAAAGATGAATTAAAGAATTAAAAAAATTAGGTGAAACAGAAAAGAAAAAGAATGAACAGTAAAATAATACTTGGAGAATTAGAGATATTATTTTCAGAATAAATTATACATAATTGTTGGAGGGTAAAAACACCCCTAGCAGAAAGGCCGACAGGTAGCTCTGCTAAGGGCATGGACCTTGGAGGCTAGAACACCTAGGGTGCAACCTCACCCCAACACTACCCGATCTGGATTTGCACAGTCCAACCGCCCAAGTCGGCCTAAAGCATGAGCTCAGCCACTTCTGAAGATTCTACCGAACCTACGGGACATGGCCCGACACCTGGAAAAGAGGTGATCACGTCTCCACTACACCCACTCCCGTCCAAATTGGAGCGAAGTCTCTTTAGCCTTCCTCCACATGCCATTGTGGGTATAGAGGGGCCTGTAGATGATGGTTAGAAGGTCAGTTGGACATTTCCCACCTAAATCCTAACCCTACCAAACTACATTCAAGAACTAACTTGAGCGTCAAACTGTACAGGTACGACCTCACATTAGGACGAGGTCAATTTGTAGGTTGCCAATTACACCTCTACTCACTTTGGCAAGCAAACCCCGAGGAGAGAATTTTCATGCAACAACAATAATAAATTAAAAGAACTAAAAATAAATTAAAGAATGAAAAAAAAATAAGTGAAAAATAATGTAGAATAAAATGATACTTGAAAATTTTGAGATAATACTTGAAAAATAAAATGATATTTGGAGAATTAGAAATAATACTTGACAAAATAAAATGATACTCATAACAAAACTAAAAATAATTCTTTTAAAAAATTAAAATAATAATAATTAGTTAGTTTAAATAACTAAATTAATTGGGTGGGTGGAGAAAGAACACAACATTTTTTTTAAAGACTAAGAGAGAGACTTGAGAGTAAAAAACATGAAAAGAAAAGAAAGAAAAAAATTACAAAGAGACTTGAGAGTTGGGAGCAAATTATAGAAATTTGAAACTTAAGAATGAAATATGTTGTGGTAGTATTGTAGAATTTAGAGGAATTGTAGAATTTATAGAAGTTTTGAGTAGAGATAGTGTAACGACCCGACTTCTAGGACTGAATTTCGTAAGATCGTTACTAGCATGCATGCTCTTTATTTCAAAAGGCTTGTAGAAGAATTCAAATAATCATAAAGTACTTAAATATAAGTTCTTAAATAATTTTAAAAAGAAATAGTTGGATCCCAATTTTAAAACAAATAATAAAAGAGTACTAAACGTTATTCAAAAGTATAACTCTTAGTTCAAAAACATGTAAAACGATGAGACAAGCGAAAGACTGCAACTGGTACCCATGACCTCTATGCAACAGCTCCTCGTCAGACACCCATGAAGCCCTTGCTCTTATCTAAAAAAAATTAATAGAAAAGGTTGAGTTTATAAAATACCCAGTAAGTGACCCCAACCCCCAGGGTTAGACATGCAAACACAAACAATCATACATCTCATGTGGGACCTACTCTCTATCTTTACACAACATATCATCTCATGGAGAATCCCCAAACACAAAACTCAGCAAAGACATATAATCTCATGGAGGCCCTCAATATAAAACTCAGCAGAGATATAAAATCTCATGAATGAACCTCAAAATAATCACCCAGTAGAGAACGTACCTCATGGAGGTCTTCAATGTAATACTCAGCAGAGATACAAAATCTCACGGATGATCTTCAAAATAATCACACAGCAAAGAATGCACCTCATGGAGGTCCTCAATATACATCAACAGATATGGTGACACCAATATATGAACATGCAACATTCCCTTATTAATGTGCTTAGACCCCAAACAATAACACATCATACATTCGAAGCCCCAAGACATCCAACATGCAATATTCCAACAATGCCCCAAGCATCCATAATCCACATATATCTGATGCCCACAGTATCTAATAATCACATAAATACAAGACCACACATCGTACTCATGAATAACAATTACATAACATAAACATATTTCCAAAATACATAACATACATGTTACAATCATCAAACAATTGATCTGATCTCAGCCCGAAGGCTTATCCAAGAGTGAAGCCACTTACATTAGTTTCTTAATAAGCCTAATAAATTCTTAATAGTCTGACCTAAGCTCTTCTAACAATTATCCAAACTTTTTGTCTGGAATTGCCGCTACTACTGCACTGTCGCTGATGGGAAGAGAAATAGTGAATGCATGAGAGATGAATGATGGGGGAGGGGGTTGGCATGAAAGGAAGAGGAAAAATGAGGAGGGAGGGGATGGGGAATTTCTTTTGAAAAGAAAAAGCTTGGTGGTTAGGGTTTCATAACATATATTTATTGGGTTTTCAATGAATCCTAATCTTAATCTAATTTGATATAAATTTAAAAAAGACTATTATCTTTAATTATTTTTCTTTTCCTAAAAAGACAAAATCGTTTTTATTTTATATTTTTTTATCTCTTATTTTATCCAAAATAAAGCCCAAATAAATTTCATAATCTTTTTATGATCATTTCTAAATAAAACCAATTAATTCTTAATTATGAAAATTTATCCAATTAATACAATTAATTCTCAATAAATTAATAAATCTAAAAAATAACACAAATTAATAATCAATTCAAATAACATGACGTTATAGATAAGAATGTTTTAACAATATATTTTGCAATTTAAGAAGATGGACTACAGACACGCAAAAAATCGAATTTGAAAAAAAAAATTGATATTATTAATTTTATCAAACTCACAGGCTCAACGTAATCAGGATGCACGCAAAGCCAACCAAGAAAAATCAATTTCTACTACTTAATTGCCATTTGTCAATACGTCTGTAACATATCATAACATCGACGATAAGGGGCACGAGCGGATTATATATATAATTAAATCCAAAGGAAATATTAAAATCAATATGTAGCCGAGTGGTATATGAGATGTGGGTGCACATGTGCCTCCCTTCGCTTGAGTTCAAATCCAACCCTCCCTTCGCTCAATTAATTTAATCCTAACTTAAAAAGTTAGGTTTTATATAGTAAAAAACCTAGCCGTCTTCTCACTTTTGTTTTTTTTTCTCAATAACCTATTAAAAATTATTCTTTTACAACTGAATAATGAAGATACTAAATTTTATGCTCTCTTGAAAAGATAATATTTACTTTGTAAGTATTTCTCTCTTTTTATTCATATTATTGATATTACTTTCTAGATAAAAATTTTTGTTCTCTTGAAAATGTATCATTTACTTTACAAATTTCTCACTTTATTCATATTATTTATATATATATTTTTAATTTTAGAGTTAAAGTTAAGGGACAAATATTTTATCCGAACACGGGATCTCTATAGTATCATATTGACAAGTAAGATTTTTAATTTTTAATTTTTTTTTAATTCTTATAATTTGTAATTTATGTAATGTCTTAAATATTTCTTTTTATTAATATTTGTGTACACGATATGGAGAAATATTATAAAAGAAAAACAACCATAGAGTCATCACCTCCCAGAAAGAAAAGTAATACTAATTCTGATAGGTCTACTATAGAAATAAATGTAGGAGAACTACATGCAGATCCTAGTTTAAGAACTAAGATTTCTGATTATGATTATAATATTCAAGACCAAATTTGGAGATCATATTTACAAAAAAAATCCTTGTTAGCCACGAAATCGTATTTTTCTAATCAAGACATTTGGAGAAAAGCCAAGACGGTTTAATCCAGCCTTGTTTAATGGGTATTCTAATTGGTGAGAATATAGTAGTTCAAAGGATGCTGCGTTTTGTTTATGTTGCTACTTGTTCAAACCAGAAGTTGGTGAACAATCTGGAGGTGACCATTTTGTTGGTGGAAAGTTTTCTAATTGGAAGAAAAACAAGCAATTGCAAACTCATGTGGGTGGTCCTAATAGTGCACATAATCAAGCTTGGGTAAATGTGAGGCTCTTTTGTAAAAAAAGCAACATATTGAGACCTTTTTTAATAGGATGTCAAACCAAGCATGAGTTCAGTATTGAACTCGATTAAGTGTATCAATTGATTGTGTTCAATTTTTATTAGGTCAAGGACTTCCATTCCGCGGCATGATGAGACAGAGGATTCAAAAAAATCTAATTTCTTGAACTTTTACGATGGATATGTGATCACAACAAGGATATTGAAGCTGTAACTTTGAAAAATGCTCGAGATAATTTGAAATTGATTGCACCGGATATCCAAAAAGATATAGTAAATTATATAGTAGTAGAAATTCTGAATATGGTTCTAAGAGATATGGGTAATAAGCTATTTCTATCTTGATTGATGAATAGAAAGATATATCTTCAAAGGAGCAGATGTCAATTGTATTGCGATTTGTGGACAAAGGTTATGTGATTGAGCAATTTGGTGGAATTATACATGTCATTGATACAAGTGCTCTATCACTTAAGGAAGCTATTGATGAGTTTTTCTTTTTTTCTGAACATGGGTTAAGCATGGCTAGTTTGCGAGGACAAGGATATGACGAAGCAAGTAATATGTGAGGTGAATTCAATAGATTAAAATTACTTATTTTGAAAGAGAATGAAATGTGCTCTTTACATTCATTGTTTTTTTCATAAACTTTAATTAGCACTTACAGCTACTGCAAAAAATTATGTGGAAATTGCTGGTTTTTTTTCTTACTGTTATAAATGTGGTGAATGTTATTGGAGCATCAACAAAACATCAAGATATTCTACGAGAGAACTATAGTTTGAAAATTTTTGAAGCTTTAAATAATGGTGAACTATCAAGTGGCCAAGAATTAAATCAAGAGATAACAATTAAATAACTTGGAGATACACGATGGAAATCACATTACAACACTTCAATAAGTTTTATTACAATGTTCTCATTAATAGTTGATGTATTTGAGACAATTGTTCAAGGTGAATCAAATTCAAAACAAAAATATGAAGTAGAGATTCTAATAAGTTCGATCCAAACATTTAGCTTCAATTTCCATATACAATTTATGAAAATTATTTTAGGAATCACAAATGAGTTGTCTCAAGCATAACAAAGAAAAGATCAAGACATTATGAATGCAATGAATTTAGTCAGTGTAACGACCCAACTTAAACAACCTTAGAACCACTACTACATGCATGCATAGACAACTAGAGACTAAGATTAAAACTCCAAATCTTAAAATACTTTATCAGAAAACTTATAGTTCCAGAAAGATTTTTAAGGTGGGATCCCAAAAAAACAAAAACATCCGACAACACATAAAATTCAAATCTCAAAACATAGATGTAATTGAATATCCGAAAATCTCAAGAAATGACAATTTTTTTCAAAAAATGAAAACATGAGGACTATCACATGGCCTTGTCACCTCGCACGTCAGCCACCACGCACAACACGCTCGTTATCTAAAAAATGTTAATATAAATAGGTTGAATATTTTAACAAATATCCAGTAAATGACCCAACCTACATGGTCAAGCCTGTAATCACACCCATTCATGCAAACTCATGGTATAAACTTTAGGGACTTATTACTTATTAGTTGACAGTATATTATGCTTCATATGCTAGATAAGCAACAGTCTTTATCCCACGATGGTGTCATCTCGCTTTAGGTGGGTACAAGTGTGGGCCCTCGAAATAATTGGGGGCATCCGACTACATCTAATGCTAGATGACACTCATCAGCACAACCGGATCCTGCCCAACACCGACTCTTTAGGTGTGGGAGGCAATTGTCATCTCCTTATAAAACATGGTTTTATGGATCATGCAAGGTCCCACATGTATACTACATAAACTCTTAACATTACACATCATGCATGTCGTGTCACATTATTCAGTATCATCACATCACATATCAGCAAACAATTCACAAGCATGCTAACACATAAATAGAATATCACATATCACATTGAGGTAATTCGGAAGATATGCCACATCACTTATCATAGGTTACTATCACATACATGACATATTACATCATTCAATTAGATATCCCCCGCATACATGCATTGATATATACATAAATAAACATTATCCAACCTAAGACCTTAACAGGGTCGTAAGTGAAGTCACTTACCTCAAGTGAATCCTACACACTTCCCTAATGAATCGGTCAAAGCACACTTAGTCAACCTAAGGTCAAACATGAAAATTTACTTTAGAAAATTATCTTAAACTAATTTTTAACGAGTTTTGAGGCTACATCTAGAGACAATACACCAAGGGGAGCTTACTGTTTAGAACAAAATAGCCCATGCGCCACTGCACTGCCTCCACACACGCCGCCAAATTTTGAGTCACGCGCCCTCAGATCTAAAACTTTAGGTCACTACGGTTCCAACGCCACCGACCACGCTCCAAACAGACCACACATGCGCCCACACGCGCGACGTAAAATTGGCGTGCATGGCTCACTTGCCGCCGCGGGTAGAAACTTCATTAGGTGCGTGAGAGCGCACCTCTACTCTATTTGACGTCTCGTTTTCAACACTATGTAGATCTGGTCCTCGGGGTCATTTTCCACCTTTCGTTGCACTCAAAAACACGCTTTTTGGACTGAAAAAGAAAGAAAAATGGGATTAAAGGTTGTACCAAACAAAACCGCTCAACCCAACACCAACCAACACTCTTACCGTCCAGATCCGAAGTCCTTCACTGTCTTAAGTCGCTCACTATAAAAATGAGAGAAAAAATCTCTTGATTCGTGACGAAAACGCTAAGAAAATTCTATAAAATACAAGAGATTACCTACCTGAGTTTCTACCGACGATCCCGAGCACCAAACCAGATCTAAAGCTTCTGCTGCTGTTGGAAATCTGTGTGGCCGAGAGTGAGAGAGCTTGAGGACAAAAAAGACGTGAATGAGGGAGGAAGAGGCTAGAGAGAAAAATAAAAATCCTTTCTTTTCTTTTTGGCAAGGATAAAGTGGTAGCTTGGGTTTCTCTTAGGATGCTTAAATATGATCCCTCACAACCCTAATCCCAACCACACACCTACTAAATTACAACTTTGCCATCATCTTTTAATTTCAGTCTTTTCGCCATAATTCTAAAATAGAATTGCATAAAAAAAAAATCATTCCCCAACATAATTTAATAAATTCCAAATTACCTTGGCTAAAAAATTCATACATAAAAGTTTATTACCATTTTAAATTTGAAAATTAATTTTAAATTAATTAACAAAAATAAAAACTACGGGATCTTATAGTCAAAATTTGTAAAGAAAGACTGCAAACAACAAGAGAGTTTGGTTGAGATTCATCGCAAGCAACTTCAAGGGTTGAATAACCGCTTTACTGAAACAAGTACTGAATTGCTTCTATGTGTGGCATGTTTGAATCGAAGTAACTTATTTGCTGCTTTTGATGGACAAAATCTTAGCCAACTCGCTCAATTTTATCAAAGAGACTTTTTAGCTGTTGAACACTTTGCGCTTGAGGATCAACTTCAAAATTACATTATTGATGTGAGATCAAATATTGAGCTTGTTGAAGTCGAAGGCATGAGCGATCTTGCAGTAAAAATGGTCATGACAAATAAAGATAAAATTTATCCATTATTTTACTGATTGGTCACCTTGGTGTTGATTTTACCTGTTTCAACAACTGCTATAGAGAGAACATTCTGTGCTATGAATACTGTGAAGGCTCGATTACGAACTCGAATAGGAGATCAATGGTTGAATGATAGTCTCATAGCATATATTGAGAAAGATCTATTTGATAAGTTAGATAATAAAATTATAATGGATCAATTTAAGAACATGAAAACTCGTAGAGGACAATTGTAATATGTAAATTGGTTTATTTATGTATTTATTAATATTAAAATTTTTACAATATTTTATTATATTTTTATGCATGATGCCCCGTTTGAATAAAATTATTGGATCTGCCTCTGATAATGGGGCAACTTCATTTGATTTTGGAAACTGCAAATTTCGATATATTGCCAATATTTCACCGATTTTGAACGTTTTTTTTATTCATTGGCTAAAAGTGATAACAATATGGCATGAAAGAATAAGTTAGCTACATAAAATAAGGGGAAACAATATTGTAACTCCAGTTATTAGATTTTATCATATTAACTGTATGAGAATTTATTGGGCTAATTAGGTTAATTTAGAGTTAATAATTTATTTGAATTTACTTTTGAAAAGAGAAGGTTAGGAAAAATTTTTGGAAGTTTTTTGAATTTTTATTTTTTTGGATAAGATAAGATAAAAGAAGATAAAAATAGGAAATGATATTTTTGTATGTATTAGGATAAAAAGTAAGGGTAGGGTTGTGGGTGTACCCTTTAAATAGAATAAGAAGAAACCCTAGACACCATCTCTTTTGCAAAGAAACCCTAAACTTTCTCTCTCTTCCTCCCTCTCACACAAAATCTTTCTCTCTCTCTCTCCTCTCACTAGCGGCAGCAACCACCAACACACAATGACAACAACACTCAAGGTGAGCATTTCTCTCTCTCTCTATCTCTTTCTCTCTCTCTTTCTGATAGGTTATTAATTTAGTCATCTTTTTGTGTTAAATTTCTTTATATTATGGATAGATTTCGTGCTAAATTCTTCGAATTATGATTAATTTGATTCAAGTTATGAAGTACTAAGATTTGGCATAAGTCGACCTTGAAGCTCGACTTTTGTTTTATGGAGGGAATCCATACATTTGGGAGGAGAATTTGACATTTTACAAGTCAAATGTGGTTGGAACTTCTTCCCCATTTTGTGGGAGTCCTTAATCAAATTTAATTGAATTTTTATTTTGGAAACTTATTTTTGGATATTGGTTACACTATTTTAGCCCCCCTTGGCCGATAAAAAGGAGGGCTTTGGGCATTGTAGAAACTACAAAAAATAGAGAGTAGACATTTGGAGTTCCTTGGCAAATCTTCACATTTTGATCGAGTTCGATCTTAGTCACCGTGAGTAGCTAATTTTTCATTTCTACTTCAAGAGGGAGTTAATTCCAATTCCAATTGTAAATTTTGTGAGGCTTCGACCCTTTCTTCAAATTTAGAAGTCTTTATTTCTTATTCTTAATTTTTATGAATGATTGTTATTAATTAAATTGATGCCTTAATTTAATCTTAATATTTCTACTGCTATTTATGAATTTGTGATTCTAGTTATTACAAATGATTGAAATAAAACAGCAGAGAGTCGGCTTATATGTGTGTAAATATGGCTATTCCTTTTACATAGCTTACATAATAGACTCTAGAGAAATAAGGAAACAAAACTAATTAAATTGTAGCTATCTCGATTGATTAGTTTTGATTTAGTCATCTTAGTGTGTTTAAAGCTATCATTCAATTAATATGAAACGCTATCGTGCCTAATTAATTAATTGATAAGAATTGATTTGGATGTTGGGTTTGAATAAATGAATTTAGGAGAACTTATACTTGTCACACTATCGTGTCTAGTAGCTAGGTTTTTGAATTGAAAAATTATTATTTTAAGCCCATGATTAAATTACAATTGGATGGAAAATTGGCCTTTGGATTGGATATTCGGTAAGATCTACTCTCGTAAATTTAAATCATTGGCTTTTATTATTTCATTTAATTTAGTTCAATTCACAAACCCCCCAAACCCCCCTTTTTACTTTATTTGATTAACATTGAGAAATTAATTCTCTTAGTTTCCTTGGGATTTGACCCGATTCCACTATTTCTACAAATTAAATTTAAAGAATCGATATTTTATTTGAAGGGCCTCAATAATTCATTCACTCTCTCTCGCGTGCTTGCAAACTAACAAAACTGGCGACTCGATCTTTTGTTTCTCTTATGGCGAGACAGCAACGGTTGTAGTATCACCACATGTGAAACCAGAAACGGTGAGGCTTAAACAACATCAGATGGCGGTGAATGGCAAGCAACAAGCAGCGCATAAGCCTCCAAACTGCAAGCTTCGACAACGCGTGGGACCACCTGAAAGTGAGTTCCTGTGCATGGATAGAAGGAACGAGTAGATCGATGGCTGGGCTACGCAAGAACAAAAGGAGAAGTTTGAAACGCCTCGTTTATTTATTTTATTATATTATAATTTGTCATGATGATATTTTTATAAATTATGGATTTTAAGTTTTGGTTGTTAGTAAATTAAAGTTTGATAAATGAGTTATTTTTGTTAATTTTCTAAATTAGTAAAGAATGGAAAATAAAAGTGGTGGAATTGGAGAATTATTTGAGATAATTTGG
>JAOANK020207942.1:0-16293 GCA_026257165.2 Telfairia occidentalis
TCAGCCCTTAAGGGAACAACCTCTCTACTATCCCTAAAGTCGGGTAGGAGTGAATTCCATCTTGCAGGACTATGTCCTCAACTATCTTCCCGATCTTACCCCTGAAATGGGAGGCATATTGAGCAGGTGCTGATGAGCCTCTCTCACCCATACAGATCAAAGGATAATCCCGAATAAATAGGAGTTCATAATTAGCTCAAGATTGAAATCAAGTTACCTAGATCATCAGATTGAAATGAGTTAGTGTTTTCAGTGATCGTCGTTATACTAAAACAGTGACTATTTCACGGTTCAGTCTTATGAAACTCATTGCATAAAACGCCCCCACTCGCATGTCTCCACATGAACGATTTACGATCACATCGTTTGTATCATATACAAAGCAGACCGCGTTCCATAGTATCCCTAGGAGAAGGTACCCAGCCTAATCCGTATACTATGGACCATTTGGCTATGTACTTAAACTTGATCTACTTTTAGGTCTCCACATAAAATCTAAGTATTCATGTTATAGCCATGAGTTCTTAATTTATTGGATTTATAGCGTTATAAATAATTCAATAACAACTTTACTGAATAACTTCAATAATGACTTTATTGAAGACAAAATATGTTTACATGTCATTTGAGTTTTAGGACATACACACCCAACAAGTATATCATTAGTGTATCATAAATTTAACAACGTTCATTCTAAATAAAATTTCAAGTATAATATTGATGTATTAATAGTATATAACATTAATTAAAAATTCATTTTAAGTATAACATTGGTGTATCATTAGTATATGAGTACTTCTAAAAGATACATTTTTCAAGTACATTATCAACACCCGTTCAAAATTCAATTCCAAGTGTAACATTGGTGTATCAATAGTTTATCAACATTCATTTAGAATGGTTAATCAAATGACGAATTGAACTATTATAAGTTAATGATAAATAATACTCTGAAACAAATGAATAATAATTCAAATTAAGTTCACAAATACTAATAAATGCACGAACACTTGTTTATAGAAAAATTTGTTATATAAGTCGTAAATTTTGTGTATAAATTATATAACTGTTATACTTTATATTTGGTATAGTAGTCAAATGATATACTAAATATAAAGTATATATCAGTTGACTGATATACCAAATATAAAGTATATCAGCTAACCAATATACCAAATACAAAATATAACAAACATACTATTGATATACATGTTGATATACTAACGAGGGTAAAATTAGAAAAATAAAAAACAAAAATAAGATTGTTTTTTGCTATATTTGCATATTTCTAAAAAGTATTGCTATATTTACAAAGTTTTTTCAAAGATTGCTATTTAAGCAACTTGCCCTTGAATTTAGGAGAATCAATACTTATCATGCAGTTGTGTCTAGTAAACTAAGTTTTTTAATTGAAAGTTATCATTTTAAGCCTATGATCAAATTACAATTGGATGGAAAATTCACTTTTGGATTAGATATTCGATAAGATCTCCTCTCATTAATTTAAATAATTCTTTTGACTTTTATTACTTTGTTTAATTTAGAAATTCTCGAACTCACTAAACTCCCTCAGTGTTTTTAACTTTTTGATTAGCTTTGAGAAATTAATCCTCATAGTTCCCTTTAGATTCGACCCGATTCTACTATTTCGACAAATTAGTTTAAAAGAATCGATATTTTATTTGAAAAACTTCGACAACCTGTTCAAATTTATTATGATATTTGATAAATAGTTGTCAAATTCTCTTTGCTAGGTGGAGTATGGGAAATTGTTTAACTTTTCTTCAATCCCTATTGCTTGTGTTTAATGATGTATCTCTTCTTTTCTCTCATATTGATACCTTCATTATAGTTGGCATATTATATCTTGCATAAAACTATCACATCTTTTCTTATAATAAATTTGATATCATGTACAATTTTCTTGATTTTTATTGATATTTCTTTTCTTAGAATAAATTGATATCATGCCTAAATTTATTATTTTTGTATTCTAATCAATTGGCATGTTTATTGAAATTCTTCCGACCTTATATTGCTTAATTTTTTTTATATCTCATATTGTTCTCATTGTGATCTTTTTAATATTTAGGATAATATCTTTTGTCACAATTTCTTTTTATATTTATTATAATTGTTTTATCATTTAGTTGAGTTTATTAATTAAATTCCTTGAAATTTCTTGATTTTTTTTGGAATTTGCTTATTTTTCTAGGGAGCAATACTTCTTAAAAATAAGAAAATTTTTGTTGTCTTAATTGTGTATTAATCTTTTATAAATATCTTATTTTTTAGTTATGATTTATTTTTCTTATGACATTACTCTTTTGATGTGCGCTACTTGTCTAAATATTTTTTTATTCTTATGTAATCTTTCTTGTCTCATACTTTTAAATGAAGTTTTTATTCATGTGTTAATTTTCCATATCCCTAACATGTTTAGGGGGAGCAATTTATTTGAGTTATATTTATTGATATATTGATATTATGATCTTTCCCTTTAAATGGAACTTACATGTTTTAATGAATTTATTATGTTCACTTATATGTGTTGATGAGTTATTGAGAATATCATATTTATGGTTTTTATCATTTATCAGATTGATTGACCGACCTTATTTATTAAGTCAATATTATTACTTGCTTGATTATTGTTTTAAGAGAAACTTGTCCTTTTTAATTACTGCCTTGATTACTATTTTGAGAGGAGCTTAAACCTTTAGAATTGTTATATTTTGACGATAACAAAATGGGGAGAAATTGGTTAGAAAAAGAATGGTGTTGTTTAATGATTGAATTCAATTGCTTTTGATTTTACGCTTTATTGAATTCAAGCTTTTTATTTATATGCATTCCATCTTGAGAACATTTTTCTTAAGTGCTTTTTGTCATGAATTTTAGAGGAAGAAAGAAAATAGAGCAAAATTTTTAGAGAGAAATTTTATGGTAAAAGATCTGTCAAAAAGAAAAAATATGTATTTGAAAAATAAAAAACTATTTTTAAAAACTACTTTTTGATTTTAAAATTTCTTTATGATTTCAAAATTGTTTTTAAAAAACAAAAAATTAAAAATTAAATTGATAAAATAACCTTATTTTTCAAAAATTAAAAATTAAAAACTAAAAATAAAATAATTACCAAACATGAAAGAAATAATAATAATAATAAAAAGAGGGCAACCATTCTTTTTTAATTAAGCAACATGTTATGGTGCAAAATCCTATAACCAAATTATTACTAATAAGGAATATATTCGGTAACAAGGAGACTTGACTCAAAAAGGGATCGAGCCCTAAAATAGCTTTAAAATATAGAGTCCACGATAATCTAAAAAGAGGCTGAGAAGTCATATGAGCCCAGGTCATATTAACAAAGAGAATGTCAAACTCACTAGTTGGGCCCCAATTTCTACTAAGTAGCGTGGGCCGAGTCAAGTTGAACTCATAGGTATGACCTAGACAAGTTAGCTTGACCCGAAGATAGCCATGCCCAGCCCACAAGCTGGACTCAACACAAGTAACTCAACAGAGAATAGCCAAGAATAGCCGAGAATAGCAAAAGATAGCCTAGCTGGCCTTTTCAATTGTGTTAGCCCAACTAAGTTCAATTTTCGAACTATGACATGTAAGGTCAGGCCCACGTAGTGCTTGACCTAAAGAAGAAGACCAATTCTGGTATGGAATATGAGTAAAACTGATTCCAAACTTGAGAAAAGATCCTTACCAATCCTAAGAAGAATGTTTATAAATAGAAAAAGACTTAAACAAGAGGGGTAAGTTACTCAAGTCCAAGACTTAAACAAGAGGGGTAAGTTACTCAAGTCCAATTCTTTCTATGAATTCCTAATAGACTCAATCCTAACTTAGGCATTGGAGAGTATTTTTCTTTGTTTTGCAGGTTTTGTTTAGTTGATCTTCCTTACTTCAAACAAATTCACCTTTGACTAAAAACAAATATCAACAATTGGCGTAGTCTGTGAACGACAATCAAATAGAACCAAGCAAGACCTGCAACTCGATACGATGAGTAACCTCCAAAACTATTGCCAAAATTTTGATGAAGATGAGTTAGATCGTAACCAGAGTCCAAGGTGAGTTCCTGCTCGAAATCAGATCCAATGGGAACCCAAAGGGACACATCAAGCCACTCGCATGCTCAAGGCAAATCAAATCGTTCTTGCTGCTAATAACAACCAAGTCAATTATCAGAAAGTCCAGAACATTCAAGCTCCGAGAATAACCAACCTACTATGAGTAAGTCGGGCCGAGCCGAGTTGGGCCTACAAGTATGGCCTGAACAAGTTGGCTTGACTAGAAGACAATTAGGCCCAGTCATAAACCTCCCTCCCACCGAACCAAACTTACTTGATCTGAGCTAGGGTGGGCAATCTGAATCAGATAGAAGAGAAGCCGAGTCGCTCACAAGTGGTCGGACACCTTTACCAATGAATGGAGCATCCACTTCAACCGAGGGAGAAGCTGATGTGCAATAGAAGGTGATGTAATCAAACAAGACCCTCCCAATGAGTAAAACAAAGTAGAGGGGGAGCCAGTCGAGGCCTTGGAGTCTATTCCATTACATTTAGAAACTCAAAGAACATGTAGTTGAACCAAATTGGGGACCACTCAGAGGGAAAACCTCATTAAATTTCTACAATGCAATGCAAATATCTTCGTTTGGTCACATGAAGACATGTTGGGAATCGATTCTACGGTGATGGTGCACCGACTTACTATAGATAGAGACTTTGAACCAATTCGATAAAAGCGACCAGCATTTGATCATGTTGGGATGAAGTTATAGCTGGTGAAAGCTAAGTTCACCGAGAAAGTACACTATCCATAGTGGCTATCAAATGTCGTTGTGGTGAAGAAGTCAAACAGAAAGTGGGGGATGTCCATCAATTTTACTGACTTGAACAAGGCATGTCCAAAAGACAGCTTTCAACCACCAAGAACTAAACCAACTAGTAGACACGACATCGGAGCACAAAATGCTTAGCTTTTTGGACGCGTATTTCGGATATAACCAGATAAGGATGCATGTTTCTAATCAAGAGAAAATACCATTCGTGACTAGCTGAGGTTTGTACTGTTATAAAATCATGCCTTTTGGCCTAAAGAATGCAGATGCAACTTATCGATGTATGGTAAATAGAATGTTTTCTAACTTAATTGGTATAGATATGGAAGTCTATGTAGATGACATGTCTGTGAAAAGTAGAAGGAAAGATCAGCATGAGGCTAACCTAGAAGAAGCTTTCCAAACTCTAAGACGCTACAGTATGAAGCTAAATCCAGTTAAGTATGCTTTTGGAGTCTCCTCAGGAAAGTTCCTTGGATTCATGGTGCATCAGCGAGGCATCCAAGAAAATCTAGATATAATTCGAGTTGTGCTGGAAATGGAGTTCCTAGAGAATTGAAGCAAGTACAAAGCCTAAATGGGAGGATAGCTACCTTGAATAGATTCGTTAGCAAGTCCCTCGATAGATGTCTGTCATTTTTCAAAATCTTAAAGAAGAATAGATCATTTGAATGGATGGAAAAGTGTGAGGCAGCATTCCAAGAGTTGGAAAAATATCTTGCTACAGCACCACTACTTTCTAAACCCATCCCAAGTGAATTCTTCTTATATTTAGTAGCACCAAACATCGCAGTCAACCCAACTCTCATAAAGGAGGAAGATGGACATCAGGCATCTGTGTATTAAACCCGCAAGTCCATGGTTGGCACAGAAACTCGATATCCACAAGTCAAGAAACTGGTTTTAGCACTGATCATTTCAGCTTGAAAATTAAGACCATACTTCCAAGCTCATAAAACTATTGTAGTAACTAATTTTCTTCTAAAACAAGTTTTACAGTAGTCTGAAATGTTAGGACGACTCATGAAATGGGAGGTGGAACTGAGTGACCATGACATCTAATTCAAACCAAGGACGACGATGAAAGTTTAGGCCAAAGTCGATTTTATTGCTGAATTGACAACCCCTCAACATGAGCTACAACCTGAGTTCGGCATGACCAAGAAACCATCACAAAGTCACCATCAGCTCTTCCACTGATGGTAGACCTCTCTTGGAACCTCTATGTGGATGAATCATCAAATAGAAGAAGTTGTGGAGTTGGTCTAGTTTTTGGTCTCGCTAGATGGAGAAAGATTCGAATATGCACTCAAATTCAGTTTTTGAGCCTCAAACAATGAAGCATAATATGAGGCCTTAATTGCTGGATTGAGAGTTATCAAGCATATTAGAGTCACTAATATACTAGTCTTTAGTGATTCACAGTTGATCGTGAATCAAGTCACTGAATAAAATCAAGCCAAAGAGTAGTGTGTGGCTAACCATTTGGCAAATGTAAGAGGGCTACTAAAGCAGTTTGCAAACTATGAAGTGAAGCAGATCTCATGATCACAGAATGCAAATTTAAACTTCGTAGCCAAACTTGCAGCAGCGTACGAGACAAAACTAAGCAGAACAATTCTTGTTCAAATCCTTCTTAAGTTAAGCATTCACGAATACAAGACCATAGATATAGATCAGTCAAATTCACAAGGCACCTCCACTTGGATGGACATGGTGAAGAATTACCTCAAACATGACGAGCTTCCTTCTGATAGCGTAGAGGCTAGGCAATTGTAGCCCCGAGAAGCCCATTACATTTTGAAGAATGACGTCCTCTATCGAAGAGGTTATTCCTTGACAGTGCTCAAATGTCTCACACCAAATGAGGCAAATTATGTCATGAGAGAGATGCATGAAGGAGCATGCGAAAACCAATAGGAATCCCGTCTGCTAGCTTATAAAGTTATAAGGCAGGGATACTATTGGCCCATAATGAAAGAAGACATGAAGTGATTCACCAAAGCTTGCGATCGATGCCAGAGATTTGGTGCAGTACTGAAACAACCTCCCGAGCAAATCACAAATATCATGAGCCTTTAGTCGTTCGCTCAATGGGGGTGGATCCCATCGGTACACTTCCTTAAGAACGAGGACGAACGAAGTTTGTCGTTGTTGTTGTGGACTACTTCAAAAAACGAGTCGAGGTAGAACCCCTTGCAACCATTATAGAGAAGAAAATCATTGAATTCATTTGGAGAAGCATTGTATGTCATTTTGGAATTCCAAATGTTCTGTTCACAGACAATGATAAACAATTTGACAACGCAATATTTCAAAAGTTCTGCTTAGACCTCAACATCAAACACTTTTGCTCGTCTCCAGCTCATCTCTAAGCCAACGGGCAAGTTGAAGCTATAAACAAGTTCATCAGATGCAATTTGAAGACAAAGCTAAAAGGATTGAAAGGTTTGTAGGTAGAAGAGTTTTCCAACGTGTTGTGGGTGTATTGCACTACACCACGAATCCCAATAGGAGAAACTTTGTTCTCACTTTCGTTTGGGTCTGAGGCAATAGTTTTAGTAGAAAGTAGGTTGTCATCATTAAGAGTTGAACAGTTCGATCCATATCACAACGAGGAGGCTATGCACCTCGACTTGGAGCTTCTGAAAGGGCAGCACGAGAACGTGCACCTTCATGTTGTTGAATATAAGCATCGAATGGCGAGGTACTACAATGCCAGAGTCAAACAAAGAACCTTTAAGATTGGAGATCTTGTACTCAGACAGGTAACATACAACACTAAAGATCCAAACAGTGGAGCTCTTGGTCCCACCTGGGAAGATCCTTGCCATATCACTAAGGTTGTGCGGCCTAGCACTTAAAGGTTAGTCGACCTAAAACATAAAGCTTTAATTCATCCATGAAATGTCAAACATCTTAAGCTTGACTTTCAGTAGGGTAAATACTAGTTTTTATTCTTCTCTCCTCTTTCCTGCATGCAATTCTCATTTAAGACAAGGGCAAGAGTAGATAAGTAAAATAAGTTCTTTGATTCTTAAGACTATACTCAAGTGAGATTTAATTACCTTAAGCCCCACTAGAGTGGGGGCTAATGTAATATTAAACATACTTGAGAGATTTAAAACAATTGGGCTCGAGGAGCCTAGCCAAACCTAGGTGAGTCGAGCCGAGCCAAACTGAACCAAAAGCGTAGTAAACCTCGTAAGTTTCTAGATAATGATCTAAGTAAACCTTAGCAGACCTAATTGTTGAAAATATTTAGTTTTTAAGCTAAATGTTTGGCAATTAGGTAGACCAAGGACTTAGTCACATTAGGTATTATTTGAGGTTTCACCAAGCTGATAGACTAAAAGCAATGTGAGGGAAATCAGAGAACAACTTCAAATTTACATTGATCAAGAATAACATTACAATTAGTCAACACAAGAAAAGTGTAGAGTTTACTTCATCAGTATCGTCTAAGCCTTCCTTCGAACCATCACAAGCTCTCTCAAATGCATTCTAAAGAAAAGTGAAGTTCTGACAAGGACAACGCACTTTCGTACGACGTATGGACCAATTCACTCAAGCATTCATCGCTTCATTCCCAAGGTTAACCTATTCAGCTAACTTCTTAAAAGACAACTCAGCAAGGAATTGAGAGTCCTTGAGTTTAGCTTCAGCCGCCATTAACCTTGCATTCACCCCATCAAGTGCTATCTACACTCTCGCAATCTTCGTCCTGCATTGGCAAAGAGTGGTCTTGAGCCACGTGATGATTGCATTTGTAGCATCTAGCAGTTCATTGGATCGATTTAGAGAAGTCTGGGCACGACGAAGCTCGAAGCTTGAGGCATAGGTTGGGCATAATAAGTACAGCTCTTGACTTACCCTCAAGTCGACTAAGCTGACTCAAGCAGGGTCGAGCCGAGCACCCAAAGTTTTTTAGGGAAAGGTTGAAAAGTAACGAAAATAAAACCAAATCTGAGTTGAGCCGAGTCGGACCGAGCCGCCTCTTCAAAGATCCATAGGGTGCTCAACCTGAACTAGCCAAAAGTTCGATGGGATTTCGATCAACAAAGTATTATAACCTTTAAAAATTTGGAATTCATGTCTTGGAGGGAGAATAGATTTTTCTTGTCAAGCAAATTCCCGAATGGGTATAAGAAAAAGCCAAATCTAAAGCATAGTCTAGAGAAGCCACAAACCTCGCCCGAGAGTAGTAGCTACTATTATAGGTGTAAAATCCTATAACCAAATTATTATCGATAAAGGGTATATTCGAATAACAGGGAGACTTGACCCTCTTCAAAATAACTCTAACGGATAAAACCCACAGTAATCCCAAAAGAGGCTGAGAAAAGGGGCTGAGAAGTCATATGGGCCTAGGTTCAATTAACAAAGAGAAGGTCCAACTCACTAGTTAGCCCCCAACTCCCACTAAGTAGCTCGAGTGGAGCCGAGTTGAGCCCACAAGTATGGCTCGAATAAGTTAGCTTGACCCAATGACAGCTAGGCCCAATCCACAAGCTTGCCCAACATAAGTAGCTCAACCAAAAATAGCTGAGAATAGCCAAGAATAGTCGAGTCGGCCTTCTTAAGTAGGTTGACCCAATTGAGTTCTGTTTCCAAATCATGACCGGTAAGGTTAGGCTCACATAGTGCTTGGCTTAGAGAAGAAGATCAAATCCTAGTCCAGTATGGATTTTGAGTAAAACTCATTCCAAACCTGAGAACAAATCTTTATCCAACCCTAAGAAGAATGTTTATAAATAGGAAGAGACTTAAACAATAGACAAGTTACTCAATCTAGTTTTTGCAGTGAATTCTTAAGAAACTCAATCCTAACTTAGGCATGAGTCTTTTTATCTTTGTTTTGCAGGTTGTATTTGGTTGATCTTCTCTACATAAAACAAATTCACCGTCGACCAAAAGCAGGTATCAACACAACATATTCACAATATTCTACTTTTTGAAAATATCTTTAACTTTTTTTCCTTATTGGTGATATACTTTTCAAAAGTATAATTTTAAAAGAAGTCATGGTCAAATTTTAAACCCTAAAAGGAAGATAATGAGTATTATTTTGGAGTTGTTTTTGGAACAAAACTATAATTAAAATATGATTTTGAGAGTTTTGTCTAAGGATGATTTGATAATAATTTTGGCTCTATTTATAACCATTTCTGTTTTTGGATTTTATTTTTTCTGTTTTTAAAAAACAAAAACCCTATATGTTTGATAACGATTTTTTTTCTTTCAGTTTCATAAAAACAAAAAACTAAGGCTACATTTGATAACCATTTCTCTTTTTTGTTTTTGATTTTTCTATTTTTTTTATTTTTTGTTTTTTGTTTTCTGTTTCTAAAACATAGAAAACCAAACTTATTTGATAACTATTTTTAGTTTTATGTTTTTTAAAAAGTTAGAGAGAGAAATATGCTAGAGAGAGAAAAATATGTGACGACATGGCTAATAAACGTTCAAAGATATAAAGATAAATTTTTTAGAGAAAAAATTTGTGATAGAAATTTTAGAGATAAAAAATGATTTAGAAAGAAAAAACTAAGAAGGAAAATTTTAGTAAGAGTTATTTAAAAAAGTAAATAGAGACGGAAAAAAAAATAAAAAAAGGGGAGAAATTTTAGATGAAAAAATTAAAAAAATTAAAATAAAATTGTAGAGAAACAATAAAGTTAATAGCAAAAGATATATGATAGGAAAAAAAGATAAATTAGATAGATAAGGAATATTTGTAGCGAGAGAAAATTTAGAAAGAACACTTTTCAGATAGAAAAAAATTAGAGAGATATATTCGTTAGATAATAAAATAAATGTGAGAAAAAAATGAGAAAGTAATTTTAAATATAGATATGTTCAAGAAAAAGATAAATTTAGATAGAGAAAAATTTAGAAAAAAAATTAAATTTGTAAAAAGGGAAAACTCAGTATATGTTAAAAGAGAAAGAGAAATAACATGTATACTAAGATGAGAGTTTTAGAGAGAAAAAGAGAAAACATTACATTAATAAAATTAATAGATCCTATAAAATTTTCTAAAAGTGCCAAAGTGTCTCCAAGATTGCTCCAAGAAGTCAGCTAAGTCCCCCTCAGTGAGAGTTGTGTCGGCTTCAGGCTTGATCCTTTTAGAAGCTCTTTGCCTTCTAAGATCTTGGTCAAGGTTACTCATGTACTGTAAAAGATTTTAAATCAGGCAACCAGAAAGATGGAAGAACGTGAACTCATTGAAGAATGACAAAAATTATCTCTAACTTTCAAAGAGGATGATATAGTCATAGACATGGAGAAAGGTACTGTCAACAAAACCGAAAGAAGTTTAGAATTTTGCTTAATTGGAAACATCCTAATCCGAATATTTGTGTCCCGTGATGTTTTAAAATCCACCCTTGGCCAAGTTTGGAAGATGAAAGAGAGTCTAAAAATTAGTACTTTATGGAATAACATATATCCATTTGGAATTCTCTATAGAAAATGAAAGAAATAAAGTTTCACTTTGACAAGAAAATCATTATGTTGGAGATCCCAAATCCAAACATACCTCTAGCAAATCTAGAATTTAAGTATATCTCCTTTTGGCTCCACTTCTTCAATCTTTCTTTGACCTTCCTAAATACAAAAATGACAGAAAAGCTAGGTAACAAAGTTGGAACTTTTAAAGACGTTGTCAGCGATGATGGTGAAAATAAGAAAAAGAATTGATATCACAAAACCATTAAGAAGGGAAATAAAGATTAACATCGATGACCCTATTAATGGCACTTAAATACCAATGAAATACGAAAGGCTCCCAGATTTCGGTAACACTTGGGGCATCATCGGCCACCTATAAAAAGATTGTGATAAAAATTACAACAGAAACAATCAAAGTCCAACAAAGAATAACCAATATGGTTCACGACTCAAACAACAACAACAATTTCAAGTTAAAGGACCCATATACCAAAGAAAGCAAGAAAGTAACCTAACGCCCCAACCTACAGTTAATTAGAAAGTGCACAAAATATGAAAAGATCTCCCTACACGTGTTCAAGCTAATCCTTGTTCCCTTCTCTTTCCTTTTACAGTGAGATTATTCACATGCAATCAACCAAAAATCAAAGCAAAAGAAAACAGAGAAGAAAAGAGGAAACTCAAAGAAGAAGAGAATACTCAGAGTTAGTGGTTCAGAGTCAAGCTTACATCCACTGTACAACCAACCAACACCTTTCTTTATTGGTTCCAAGAATGGAAATTTCAGTGTATTACAAGAAGAAGAGAGAAAATTGACAGAGATAAAACTTTATTTTCTCAACTAACTACTATTTATATGAATTGACAACTCACTAACACGTCTTCGCCTTTTTTGCTTCCAGATTCGGTCATCCATAGGTAAAAGTCAAGGTTTTAACTAGTTGTTAAAAGTTAAGTATGTAGCTGTAATTTTGTTCAATTCTTAACAAAATCTCCACCTTGAACAAAGGATTACAGGTTAGGCTGTTTTTCCTGATTATCTTTAGTTTTCAGGAACATCCACTACCTTTAATAGATTTAGGCAGTGTTCAAATTTATTACGAGTTACAACTTTTGTAAGCATGTTTGTTGCGTTGTCTTTTGTATCAATTTTGAGAACATTTATTGTTCCTTTTTTTACTATATCTCTGACGATGATATCAATGTGCTTGGTTCTCTCATGGAATTGCTGATTTTTAGATAGGTGGATAGCACTTTGATTGTCACAAAATAGGTTTACTTGTTCTTGTTTGAAACCCAACTCTTCTATCAATCCTTTTAGCCAGATAGCTTCTTTTATAGCTTCAGACATAGCTGTAAACTCTACCTTTGTAGTCAATAGTGCTACAACAGATTGTAGGTTGGATTTCCAGCTGACGGTGTTACCTTCAAGAAGAAAAGTATAACCTGTGAGTGACCTCCTCTTATCTAAGTCTCCAGCAAAGTCTGAATCCACGTAGTCATATAGGTCAAAATCATGGGATTTATTTCTTTTGTAGATTAGCCCTCTCCTAGTAGTTTGAACCAAGTATTTGGAAACCCACTTGGTTGCTTCCCAATGCAACTTTCCAGGATTCTCCATGTATCTATTGATTAGGCTGGAACACTATGTGAAATCAGGTCTGGTACACATCATTTGATACATTAGACTACCTGTTGCATTGGAATGTGGGATCTTCTCCATAGCTTTTATATCTTCCTCAGTTTTAGGAGAGTCTTTGACAGATAATCTGAAATGTTGAGCAAGTGATGTACTTACTAACTTTGTTGAGCTCATATTGAATTTATTCAGAATTCTTTTTGCATAATCCTTTTGACATAGATATAATCGTCCTTGGATCTGTCCCTTCATATTTCCATCCCAAGAATTCTTTGTACATGACCTAGATCCTTCATGTCAAAGTCCTTATTCAAGAGCTTCTTTACTTGTAGGAGGTCAGCAAAATTTGCCCAAGCTAAAAGCATATCGTCCACATTTAAGAAAAGGTATATTTTGCTATTAGGAACATTACTGTTCTTCCAGTAGACATAGGGATCATAACTGCTTCTGTTAAAGCCATTCTTATTTATGAAAATATCAAATCTCTTGTACCAACACCTTGGAAATTGCTTCAATCCATATAAGGATTTGTTCAAATGACATACTAGCTTTCTGTTTTTCTTATCTTCAAAACCTTTAGGTTGTTCCATGAAGATGTCTTCTTCTAAGTTTCCATGTAAGAAAGCTGTCTGTACGTCCATTTGTTCCAATTCCATGTTTTTACAAGCCCCAATGGTCAGTAGAATTCAGATTGAGGTATGTTTTACAACACGAGAGAAGATTTCATTATAATCCATGCCTTCTCTTTGTAGAATACCTTTAGCTACTAATCTAGCTTTGTACTTTTCTCCACCCTCTTCTATCTTCCCAGATTTCTTCTTATAGACCCATTTGCAAGGTACAATTTTGTGCCCACTGGAGGTGTCACTAGATCCGATGTTTTATTTTTATATAAGGATTAGCTATCAACCAATGATTTTTATTGCCGCAATTAGTGGCTTCCTCAAAGGTTTTGGGATCATCTTCTAGGAACTCATTTATGGAATTTAAACCATAGGCTATAAAGTTAGCTTGTGCATACCTTGTTGGGTGCTTAACCTCTCTTCTTTGTCTATCTCTAGAGAGTGTGTAGTTTGCCAGATCCTCAGACCGATCAATATATGGTTGTTCCTCTGCAAATTTAGGTGAATGCATTTCTGTTTCCGTCTGATCATGAACTTCTTATGCATTTTGAGGATCATTCTTATTCTTCTCTTGTAGCTCCAACCTTGAATTAGAAATCTTACTACCTTTACAGTGCCCAGCAGGTTGCTCACATTCCTTTTGGTCCATGTAGAGATCAGATTTCCTGAAAATTACATTTCTACTTATAATACTGCGCCTAGATTCAAAATCCCATAGTTTGAAGCCTTTAGTTCGATCACGATACCCAAGAAACATGACTTCTTTGCCCTTGGATCCAATTTTCCCTGTTTTAAGTGAACATAGCCAATGCATCCAAAAGGTTTTAGGTTTGATCAATCCAGTGGAAGGTTAGTCCACTTTTCTTCAGGTGTTTTGAATTCCAAAGTAGTGCTAGGGCTCCTGTTTATCACAAATATGGCTGTTGCTGCTGCCTCTGCCCAGAAATTATGAGAGAGTTTGGCCACAGAGAGCATGCAACTTACCCTTCCCATGACTGTTCTGTTCATCTTCTCAGGTATTCCATTTTGCTGAGGGGTCTATGTGACTGTTTTATGCCTTGTGATTCCATTTTGTGTACAAAAGTCAGTAAAATCATTTCCCAAGAATTCTAGACCGTTGTCTGTCCTTAGGTATTTTAGCCTTTTGGAAGTTTTGCTTTCAATTTGGATTTATCCTTGAACCTTCCTAAAGTCTGATCTTTTGTCTTTAGAAAGAATAACCAGGTTTTTCTTGAGAAATCATCTATCAAGGACAAGAAATATCTTGATCCACTCCATGAAGGAGTTTTAGATGGCCCCCATAGGTCAGCATGAATGTAGCTTAGGATTTCTTTTGTTGTGTGCTCTCCTTTTGTAAATTTAAGCCTCTTACATTTACCAAACACAATGCTCACAAAATCTTAGTCTTTTAGTTCCTTTGGTCTCAATCAGCCCCTGTTTTGCAAGTTCTTGGAGACCTCTTTCACTGATATGAGACAGTCTTCGATGCCAGAGATCAATTTCCGCACTTTTTTTCTGACTGTGCTACCATGGCATCATCTGGCATTGCAACATCTTTTAGGATATAGAGACCATGGATCTTTTTCCCTAAGAATATCACCTTAGAATCTCTTTTTACATGAAATACTCCACCTTTTCCTTCATAGTGACATCCAAGATCATCTAGTACACCCAAAGAAATCAAATTTCTTCCTAGATCTAGAACATGCCTTACTTCTTTGAACAACACTTCCGTATTGTCTTGGAGTTTTAGCAACACAAATCCTATTCCCACAACCTTACAGCTATGGTTATTCCCCATGAAGACAGACCCTCACTCCCATGATTTATAGTTTACAAACCATTCCTCGGTGGAAGTCATGTGGTAGGTACACCCTGAGTCTATAACTCAGCCTTCCTTTTTCCCACTTGTCTGAGTCATAGGTCTTTTGTCTGTGGCTGCTGGTACCTCTGAATACTCAAAGGTGTCCTCCCCAATAGTGGTGTTTGCTTTTCCATGTTCCTTACCTTTATTAAAATCCTTTTTCTTTCTATTTGGACATTTTTGTTTTAAATGACCTTCTTTGTGACAAAGAAAACATCTAAGATTAGATCTAGGTTTGTGTTTCCTTTGTCCTTTCACGAATTTACCTTTTCTTTGATGATCTTTGCCTTTAACAGATAAAGATTCTGCATTGCCATTGTTTTTTTATTCACTTTTGAACTCAAGATCCTTGCATCTTATTGCAGAAATTACTGTCTACTAATATACAATCTCTTCCATATTTTAATGCTAATTTTACATCCTTGAAGGTTTCAGGAAGAGAGTTTATCAGTATAGTGGCTTCACTTTTGCTACCGAATCTTTCCCCAGTCAATGCACAGTCTGAGGTTAGTTTCTTGAACTCATCGAGATTTTCATCAATTGTTTTAGTGTTGTTCATTTTATAGGTGAAAAGCGTCCCCCTAAGAAACATCTTGTTTGGAAGATCCCTCTTGGTGTAGAGTGTTTGTAACCTTTGCCAAATATCAAAAGTTGTCTCATCCATTACCAATCTAAGAACATTACCAGACAGATTCAAGATAAGTGCACTGTACGCATATGATAGAACCCAAATATATTGAAATATAAAAAATAAAAGGAATTACAAGCTAACTCAAGTATTCGAGGCACTTGGAACCTCCCCTCTCTTGAGTATACTCACTCAAGCCCTAAATCACTCAATCCATGCATA
>JAOANK020208042.1:2760-13506 GCA_026257165.2 Telfairia occidentalis
CGTCTGCCAATTGAGGTATTCTGACAACCCTCCCAACTGAATTTCTCATTCAACTTGCTCAATTGCTCTTTCAATGAACATTGATCTCCTTGATCAATCTTGGTTGTCATTGCTGCTGGTGTAATTTTGTCTTTCTGCAAACCATCTGCAATTTTAACTTGCATCCACCATTTCTCTAGTCTTTTGGCAACTCTCAAATCAACTGTTTATAGTGCAAACTGTCTGTGGCCTACTACCACCAAATCTGACCCTCTAGTGAGTCTCCATGAGCCATCTCTAAACTCACTTCTATAACCCTCATCATCTAACTTACCAGTTGAGATAAGATTCAATTTGACGCTAGAACATACCTAACACCTCGTAGCACTAGGGAGCTCTCACTATCAGCCTTCAGCCTAATGTCTTCAATCCCTCTCGATATAGAAACCTTATCATTCTCCATCCTTACTGAGTCATAATTGCCTGAAGTAAAGGAGGTGAATAATCTTCTACCTGAAGTTATATGTATCGAAGCTGCAGTATCTACGACCCACCTTGATGAGAAGTTTTCAAATTTTGTGTTACTCTCAACACAAACCAAGGCATAATGTTCTACCACATTTGCCTGTAACTTGAGCAGGTCATCGCTCATTTGTTTGCACTTGGACTTAACATGACCCTTCTTATGGCAATAATAACACTCTACGTTTTTCAACTAGTCTCTTCTACTACTACTACCACCATTATTGCTATGTCGTTCCTCTGCAACCTTTTTGTTACCTTTACTAACAGTCAATGTTGACCTAGAAGTAGACTCTTTATTAGAATTATTACCCTTCCTACGAAGTTCTTCAGCAACTACTGCATCACAAATCTCAAAAAACTTAAAACTACTACTTTCAAATAAATTATACACTGCAGTTTTCATAGTTTCCCAACTATCAGGCAAGGACTTTAAAAGTAGAATATCATTAACCTCATAAAAAAATGTGATATTAACAGACTCTAATTGATTCTCAAATTTGTCATTTCAGAGATATGTGCATTGACTAAATTATCCTCATTCATTCTATACGTGCAATATCGCTTAACGAGATAACATTTATTGTTGGCAAATGATTATTCATACCTGTTTGTCAAAGCTTCCATCAAGTCTTTTGCAATTGTCTCATTTGCCACAAGACTTGCAACTTCCTTTGACAATGCCAATTTGATAATAGTCACAACATGTTCATTCAAAGTTTCTCATTCTTCATCATCCATTCTCTCAGGTCTCTTCTTCAAACCTTTGTGAACTTTATTGTAAGTCAGAAAGGCCTGAATCTGCATCTTCCAAAAACTAAAATCTTGTCCATTAAACTTATGAACTGATGCAAATCTTTCTCTCATTGCACATGAACCTAGAAGCTCTGATACCATTTGTTGGGAAATAAATCAAAATAAATCTAAACAATTCACGTAAGCGAATAACAAACTAGGTGCAAACTTAATAGCCTAAGGTTTATTTTGAATTCCCAAGCACACAAACCCACAGATCAGATCACAAGATTAATAAAACTAAAAAATAAAGAGATTCAGAGAAAGAAACACTTGACACTGAAATTTATATTTGTTCACCTCAACAACAAAAGGGCTACGTGCAGTTCCTACACCTACAGTTCCACTAAAACAACTGAAGATTACAATGGAGAAACACTCAATTAACTCGTCGTACAATCTCGCTCTTAGTGTTCTGGTTTGCAAAATCAATACAAATGAACACTCTCTAAAAGAGCCCACATAACTTTCTCACAAACAACACTCAATCTAGATATCTACATCTCTGGATTTCTAAATTTCTATCTGTATTTCTGTGTATATAGATCTCAGGAGTTATAGGTGTATTTATAGAGGCTCATACCAAAACTTAATAAGAAAAGTAAAACGTTGCAAACCAAATCCTCGAAGGAAAAGGTGATTTTATAGATTTCCTTCTTCAGTTTTGACTCCACTTTTCTCAATAGTCCCCTTTGGACAGCAAGAAATTTTAGCTTCTCAAATCTTCCCTGATTCATCTTCCTCGATCCTTGTACGACGATTCTCTACAATCAAAACTTGATTGATGAATTGAACTTCACATCTTAACACAAATTTATTCTATTTACTTTCCGTGAATATTAAAAAAATTTCTCTATTATTAGTTTCGAGTTAAAATTAGGTTTTTTTAGTTCATAGTTAAAATTAGTTTATTTGGCAAAAACAATTATTTTTTCTCTCTCCCTTCCCACTCACCCCCCCCCCCCTCATCCCTCTCTCCTCAAATGATTGTGCTCCTCTTTCTTTACAAACCTTTCTCTTTTTATTATTGTGTGTTGGGGGATTTATAAATAATAATCAAAATTGGAGTAAATATTGAGAAACAAATACATAAAACAATTAAGTTGAGGTGTTGATATCTTACTCACTCAAAGGAGAATGTGTATATTTCTTTATCAACCATTGGTGTAGCAGGTCTTCTCTTGCTTATCTCATACAGTTACAACAACTTAATTAAATATTGTGCAACTCAAACCACTTTCTACTAATATCTCTCTCTAAAAAAATATGCTCTAATAGGTTGAGTTCAAACCTCCACAACAAATAACACATCTTTTTGGGTCAATTATTCTTAAAAGAGAAAATACGATAAATATGAAAAAATAGCGAAAATAGAAGTTCTTGTGTATTGAGACTGTGGTTAGAGAAGTATTTGAAGGAACTTTTAAGTTTAGAAAATGAATACAATATTTAGTGATTAAAAATCTAACCCCTTCAATTAAACATAGTTTTTAACTTGATGAAAACAAACAAACAAACAGAACCTTTTAACTTTATTCACTCGTTTAAAAATTTAAAGCTCTTCTAACATAGCCCTCATTTTAATAGTTAAAATAATTATTACAAAAATTGGCCAAAAGAAAAATAATTATGCATCATAAAAGTGTGACTTATTGTATTGAACATTTACTAATGAAATAAAAATTTCTACTCTAGCATTAGTAGTTGTCTCTAACTTAACTCTAACAGCTTAAGGGGAATAAAGATTGATTATTCACACAAATTATCTACTTGGTTGACATGAGTTTTATTGATAGCATGTTACAACCTTGTGTCAATCACAATATTTCATGATATGTTTGAGGATGAGCTTTGTATCCTTATAGAAAGCAACCTTGCTCTCACGCTCATATAAGTAAAATATTTCAAGGGTGCTTATCCCCAATGACACTCCACTCATACGAGATATAGACTTTATTGAAAGTTTATTGAAAAAACTCAAACTTCCCTAACATTTTAAGATAAATGCACTCACAGCATAGGTATAGATCTATATATAATTAGTGCACTTTTACAGCCACCTGGTAATTCGTTTTTCCCTTTAAACCTATTTCTCAAGATCTCTATCACTAGGTGGATAACCTTATATATGGCTCATGATAATTATAAAGGGCTTCAACCCAATCCTCTTCGATGTGTTCTAGACCTTTTCTTTAGTCAAAGCCTTTGTCAATGAATCTATGTAAAGATGATCACAAGATTTAATGTAGTTCACATTAATAATAATCTCCTATTACTTAAATAAAATCTCAAACTACTATTTTTTCTTCTTATATGGATTTACCATTATAGAACGACCTTTTACTCTACAAATCATGGTAGTGCTATCATAATTAATCAGAATAGAAGGTATTAGTTACTCCCACATAGAATTTTATATAATAAATCTCTTAGCCAATTTGCTCATTCACTAGTCGAAACTAAAGCAATAAGTTGTGTTTCCGGAGTAAAGTTTTTTTTTTCTTTATTTTTGTTTTGAGAAAAGAATCAAACGAAACAAAAGAGAGAGTAAAGTAACATTAAACTAACTCCCCTCTATCGACGATTTCTAGCCAAGCAAGGACAACATTCCACAATTCTAAAGCCACCGTTGATGTCGCTCGATGGGCAAGATACTCGGCCAAACCATTTTCCTCCCGATGTACGGGCAAGAAGGTGATCCTCCTCTAATTTGCCTCGAACTGAGGATTTCATGAATAAATGCTACAACTTCCATGAGATCAGAATCAACCTTGTTCAACAAATTAATAATGCAGAGTGAGTCTAATTCCACACAAAGAGGTACTTGAGAGCCTCCTTGAATTTCCTTTAATCCTCTTATAGCCATTGATTCAAGGATCTTGATGGGCCACCATTTATTTATTGACTTCTGTCCAGCCTTGATGATTTTCCCCTGGTGATCACGAACGACCCAATTGAGTCCACCTTGATCTAAAGTATTGACCCGCGATACTGTAATAAAAAATAAAGAGAACAAAATGGAAACAATAGAGAAATTTGTACAAAGGAAAACCTTTATTCAATTGCCAATGGAAAGTAGAAATTGATACAAGTATTTATAGGAAAATAAATAATCAAACATTACCCATTAATTAGACCACTAATCTTAAAATTCTCTCCATCAACACCACTCATCCACTAAACCTTAAAACTTTCTCTAATAATCGATTAAACCGTAAAACTCTCCAACTTACATTAATTCCCTCAACTCACGTAATTACTTATTACGAAATTAACTACCTACTAACTTTGTAGTTCATTAAAATATGTTTGCACTAATTAATTTTAACACTCTCCCTTAGTGCACACATGTAGTCCACGTCACTGAGTGCACATCTAATTATTTCAGACTTGGCTCCATTGAAGTAATCATTACTTCTATTTCCCCCCATATGAAATTGATCTACAACAGCATCAAGTCGCTTCTTCCTTTCATATTCCTGAACATGGTAAAGCAATAAAACAACGTTTTCTTCTTCTAAATGTGAGAAGTAAATTACATATTGTCTTGTAGGAAGTTTTAAATATATGATGCCATAATAAAAAATATTAATCTTTTGTAATGATTCTCCAATTGATAAGTAACATGGCTCAGGATCTCCCAAACTAGTGTCATTATTAATTAGTCTTTCTAATACCAACTAGCTTTGCTAGGCCAAAATCACAAATAATGGCTTCAAAATTTTCATCAGTCAATAAATTAGTAACCATAACATCTTGACCTTGAGCATTGTCCAAAAACACACACCTTCGAATAGGCCAATCCAAAATAACCTCCTCGAGCTTCAATTCTTGAAGACGATAAGTATCATTTCAAATCTTGAGCAAAGGTATATAGGCATTCTATCTGATTTGTATAGAATCAATCAGCTACAACATAGACCTATGAACAACTACATTAATTATCTCAACCTCATGCTAGAAAACATCTTCCTCAAAACTTTCCCTCCATGAAAACCTCTTCAATTGACCGAATGGAAGAACTCTTCAATCAACTTCACTTGCAACATCTACAAAGACTTTGCACATGTAGCCTTTATAGTTACCCTTGCAAAATAACAATAGTCCGGCCAAAATAATAACTATTAATGCAGTAGTAAATCCAACAATAAGATTCACCTTCAGACTATTTAAACCACTTAAGTTTATACGAGTTGTAGCACAAGAATGAACATAATTTCTACTATAATTCAACGTGTTTCTAGATGAATTCTCAGTGTCGACAACGTGAGAGAGTGAAACAATATTCTTTTTTGGATCTGAAGCATGATCAGAAATATTATCAAGAGAAACACCACTAACATTTTGTGCACCGTTATGAACGTTAACACACTCTTCTTCAACAATAGGACGTACGGAGTTATCAACTATCAGAATGACTTTTCTTCCATGATAGTGCATACATCAAAGAGAAGAGAAACATTTTCCGTAGCATGATAAGAACCACCAGAATCAACAATCCAATCTTCCTAATCTAAAGAATTATTAACATGTAAATTTATAGGTTGATCAACAACTTCAATTGATAAGCATTGTTCCCAAGTAAGTTATTTAGGTTTGTAACATTCATGTACAACATATACTTCTACTTTTTTTGAGATCCACCCGATAATTTGGTCTAATATGACCTTGTTTCCCACAATGATGACATGTTACCTTCACCTGATAATCACGTTTCATGTGTCTTGACTTGCCGCATCTAAAACATCCTTTTAAAGTGCCCTTGAACTGCCCCTTTGTCTTGGAATGTTTGTTGTCATTTGAAGAATGCTTGGAAAAAGAATTACCTTTTCCTTTATCTTTTGTACAAAGAAAATCTTCCACCTGGGAGTCAGTTTGCTTGTTGTTGCCAAACATTTGTTTTACCAAGGCTTCCTGATTTGAGAGTAATTAAGTTTTCCAATTAAATGATAGAAGGTTAATTTACTCAACCTTGTTGTATCAAAAAAATAAATAGCATAAACTTCTTTTGCAATTCACGAATAAGATATTGACGAAAACGAGCATCACTAATTGGCACCTCTTTGTCCATTTTTGAAATTTTAGAAAATAAAGTTTTAAGTTTTAGAAAATATTATAAACTGACAAGTTACCTTGGATCATTTTAGCAAGTTTGTTCTCCAAATACTACAGCCTAGTTGTGTTCTTTTGAGTGAACCACTGATCTGCTCAACCCTACCACAAGTGGCTTAGGCAACCCTTGTATAAACAAGCACCTCCTAAACACACACGGTAACACCTAGCATACAAACAAAAGAATTACCCAAGGGAAAGAAGAACGTACTTATCTTGAAGGTCAAGACTTTGGATTGAGAGTATTTGTTCTTAATCCAAAAGAAAACACTCCACAAGTTTCGTGACCAACCTAAACTTGAATGTTTCTAAAGGGTTTGTGCAACAAGATCAAGTGCAGTAAGCTTTCATGGTTTGGGAGCAAAGAAAAAGCTCAAGGGCTAATTTTCATTTCATTCATCAAAGTCTTTTTCAAATGTACAAGGAGATGCCTATTTATAGGCATCTTTACCTCCAACTAAAAATAAAAGGGAAAAAGGCTTAAACTAAACCTAAACTAAACTAATTACAAGATTTATGTGTTCTTTTCTCAAATGAGCATAACTAAGTTACATAACCTTAAACTTGGCCTATTACAAAAAGTATACATCAAGCCCAAAAGAAGTTTACAACAAGAAAAACAAGGAAACACTAATTTAGGGATAAAATGTTAAAGAACCCCTAAATTAACCTAAATTATACATCAAGTTGTTCTTTCTCCACTTGTCCTCCTTCCTCTTTGTTGAATTTTCGTGGCTGGATTTGTTCTTGCTTAAAGCATATCATCCTCTCCCACTTGGAAGGGATTCGACCTCGAATCCAAGCCTACATTATTTTAAATAAAACTAATTACGTTACTAATGGAATGGTGAGTTAACTTTAATTTACCTTGTAGACTACTCTTATAGTCATGAGATGTCAAAGTTCGTGTTTTTCTAAGGTTCATCTTTGCAACTTTTGGACAAGTGCTTGGCTCTATCCAATGCATCTCAAATTCTTGCATCTTCCTTGATAAGCAAAGTTTTAATTTTTTGCACAAATTCGTGAGTAAGACTAGGCATACATGGCTTAAGTTCTCTCATTAGATAACACTCTTTACGTTTCAAAATCTCAAGAATGTGGTATTTTGTGAGTGTGATAATATGGACCTTAAAACATCTAACATTAAGCTTTTCTTTTTTATCACTATGTTGATTATCATGCAAGTTATGGTCAAGCAATTCAATCTTTAAGTGCTTGGAACTAGATTCATGTGATGCAATACATGGATTAATACTTAATTCATCATGATGTAGAAGCACGATAGAAGGAATAGCATTAGAATCATGCACTTCTAGGCTCTCAATAGTGGAAACATGTAAGTGTTCTTCATAGGAAAATACATGATTAGATGGTAAGATATGATGCAATGATTCATCAATAAGTAGCAACACATCATTATCCTCACCCTCGTTGATTCGTTCTTGAATATGAACATACTTAATTCCTTCCATTTTCAAGTTCTCAATTTTATTCCTATCTTTTTCTATCACGTTCAATTCTACGCATGCTTCTTTATGAATGTTATGCACAAAAGAAGTAGTAGGCACGACATCATGGCATGTAAAGGTGGAACTAGCAAACAATGTTTTTCTACGTCTTCTATTTTCTAACCCAACAACATGATCATTAATTTTGGACTTCATGGATAATCAAGACGCTTTAATTTTGGACCCACCAATACACATTCAATGGAATATTGTACAAGCTGCAGCAAATGGTCAAAAGTAGTTCAACAACATATGGATCAGCACAACCCAGTATTGTTAGCAGACGATCGAGATAGAGCAATAAGAGAATATGCAGCTCTAGTATTCAATGATTTCAATCTAGTTATAGTAACGAGGCTGAATAGTGTTCCAGGATTTGAACTCAAACCTATCATGTTTCAAATGTTACAAATTAACGGATAGTTTGGAGGAACAAAGTTGGACAACCCTTACTCGCTTTTACAGTTATTTCTTGCTTTATGTTATTTCTTTAGAATCCCAGGAGTGATAGAGGAGACCTTGAGGTTGACATTATTTCTTTATCCCCTAATGGATAGTGCACAAGTCTGGTTAAACTCTTTGCCGCCAAGTTCTATTACTAGTTGGACATATCTTACTAAGAAGTTTTTGCTTAAATATTTTCCTCCCACCAAGAATGTAGTACTCTGTGGCAACATAGTTACGTTTCACCAGCTAGAAAATGAATCAGTGGATGAAGTTTAGGAACGATATAGGACACTATTAAAGAATTGTCCTCATCACAGTTTGTCTAGCTGTGTGCAAATTGAATATTTTTACCATGGATTAACACCCAACTCTCGTTTATTCCTTGATGCGTCAGCCAATGGAGCTCTACTTTAGAAAATATAAAATGAAGCATTTGATATTCTGGAAAGGATATCCAATAACAACTCAAGTGGACAAATGACCGAGAAAACGACCAGAGAAAAAGTATAGGAGGAAAAATTGAAATGGATGCTATCACGACATTGAGTGCGCAAATGGCATCTACGACTAACATGCTGAAAGCCATGAATGTAATAGCAACCCAACCAGTCAAGGCAGTCCAAGGATCTGTAGTGGTTAGTTGTGTGTACTATGGAGAAGCTTACCTTTTCAAAGACTGCCATCGAACCCAGCATCTGTGTATTACATTGGACAGAACAGTCAAGGACGTAACAATCCTTACTCTAACACGTATAATCAGTATGGAGACAACTCCCAAATTTCTCTTGGGGTGGTCAACAAGCTAGTAGTAGTAATGCGCCAGTATTACGACCACAATTTCCTCCAGGATTTATGGGTCCAACAGTTTAGCAAAATTTATCAACAAATAGAGTGCAACCAATACAACATAACCAACAATCAAGTAACTTCGAGAGTTTTATCACTACAACATTTTAAATTTTTACCGACATAATAAACGTCACTATAGTTCAAACAACGTCGGCCTTTTGAAATGACGACGTAAAAAAAATGTTAGAAAAATCATCAGTAGAAGCCCGTTGGGGTACCATATCCCGACGTTTTACACGAAACGTCGGTGTAACTTAGCCCTCAGCTAATGTTTGTCAACACGTCAGTGAAAAGAAGTTTTATCACAACGTTTTATTAAAGTCGGAGTATAATAAGTTTTTTCAAACCTTTTTTGTAGAAACGTCGGGATATAGTTACTTCTTGTGACGATTTATAACAACGTCGACAGAACATCTCCTCTACCAAGAGCATGGTCTCCTTAACTTATTTTCAACGTTTAATTATTACGTTGGCATAAAGAATCTATCCCGACGTTTTCTTTACGTCGGGATAGCTTTATTTAACTTCAAATTTTGAGTATCTTAAATCAAAAATAATTTTCTTCACCTTAAAAAACCTAATAAGACCATCAAGATTAATATTTAATCATTTAGAATAAATTTATAAACCATGAAATTATATATATTAATGAAAATATTTTTACAACAAACAAAATTGTAACTAAAAATTAAATTACATTATTAAGTTAAAATTTAAAACAACCTATGTCTAATGATGGTTGAAATTGTATGTTCAGATGAGACAAAGATACGAAGTTCAAAAATGTACCTGCAAGAAAAAAAATTGTATTAATAATAGAATGAAGTATGTATCCTTTTTGAAAAAAAAAAGAACCTAAGAAGTAACTAAAACATGCATAAGTTACCTAAAGTGCTCAAGTGTCATTGAGAACTTAAAAACAACCTACAAACCACTAAAGTTACCATAAAAACTCATTACCCACCACTTGATCACGCTGAAATGTCTAAAATTCTCCCAAGTATCATTTCGAACTTAAAAACAAACCTAAAAACTACTAAAGTGACCTTAAGAACTAGCTACCTAGCCCCTGATCATGCCGAAATGTCTAAAATGCTCCTAAGTGTCATTGAAATTTAAAAACAACCTACAAACTACTAAAGTGACTTTAAAACTCGTTACCCACCCCCGATCACGTCGAAATGTCTAAAATGCTCCTAAGTATCATTTCAAACTTAAAAACAAACCTACAAACTACTAAAGCGACCTTAAGAACTCGTTACACACCCCCCCAATCACGCTGATATGTCTAAAATACTCCTAAGTATCATTTCAAACTTCAAAACAAACATACAAACTACTAAAGTGACCTTAAGAACTTGTTACCCACCCCCAATCATGCCGAAATGTCTAAAATGCTCCTAAGTATCATTTCGAACTTAAAAACAAATCTAAAAACTACCAAAGTGATCTTAAGAACTCGTTACCAATCCTCCAATCATGTTAAAATATCTAAAATGCTTCTAAGTATCATTTCAAACTTAAAAACAACCTA
>JAOANK020208251.1:0-16291 GCA_026257165.2 Telfairia occidentalis
TAAGAAGAAGTGTCATCGTGATCTTCTTCATCCATTCATAGGACTCATCTAGAGGTATATTTTTATCAGTTTTAGGTCGATGTGGTATGATTCTCACTTGATGAAATTTCATATGACTTTGGTCTTTGGTAATTTGATTTCCATTTTGTAAATTTCGTATGATTCGTGATCAAATAAAATGTTGTCTGAGTTGGTTTTGTTAGGGTACAATGTATGAAAAAAATGATTTTTGAGTAATTATAATTACTGTATGAATAAATCATAATTTGAATGGAATGTACCAATATATTATTGCTAAGATAGAAGGTCAGCTTCAATAAACTAAGACTACCATTTGACTTGATTTCAATGTTTATTGGAAACATGCTAAAAGGATATTTAATGTATAGTAGGCTATGTTATATCATATAAGGATTGAAAATATCAACGTTATGCGTATGAATGAGTATGAAATAAATATACTATGCTTTGTTGTAATGCAGTTTAGATGAAATTTATAAGTATTGTGTGAATACATTGGTGTGACAAACAATGTTTATTAATGATATTCAAAGTGAGGTTTAATGAATTCAGTCTTTGATTGATGTACATTATAAGGATTGTATATTAATATGGTATTATAGAAGAAAAATGATTTGTTGTATGTTTTATTGATGTTCAAAAAAGGAAACAAAGGAAAAAGGAAAAGCGACAAGAAGTGAAAGGATATTAACTAATTCGGAGAGGGCAGAAGCTTCAAAAAACAAAAAACTGGAACTTTTTGAACTAAGTTCAAGCGAGGTATGAAACTTGTCATACATGCACGAATTTTAAAATAGTATTTGTTGTTTGACAAGATGTCATACGTTTGGATGCTAATAGGATAGTGGAAGTGACAAAAGACCAAAGTTGGGAGTACCAATAAAATAAAATTTCTACGATCAATTATTTGGAAACATGGAAAAAATGAGGCCCAATAGAGCAAAATTTATGGCCGAATCAAGTGCTTAAGAGGACGATGAAAATTTAGGAACACAAATAGTTCATTACAATTATACTACTTCAAGTGGAGGTAATTATTGAAAATAAAGAAATTTATGATATAGGAACAAAAATTGGAATGTGCATCGAGGAAATTGGTATTTATAAATTGCCTTAATTTATATATTATAAAATGTTATTAATTAATTACATGTGTTTTCACAAGAACCAGAAATATATGGCGATGCAATAGTAGAATAAACATCACAAGAGATGGGTGCACAAGCTGAAAAAGAAGTGGAAAAATATGTAGAATCAGAAAAAATAATTAAAGAAGAGAATCATGAAATACATGAAATGGAAAGCCATACAGAGAAAAAAAAAAGAATAAATGAAGAGGATGAATCATAGATATTATGTTAATATAGAAGTATTTAATAATAATTAAAGATTTTAATAGTCAATAAACTTAATTGTAGGAAGATATGGAGCCACTGACATAGAGCATGAAAGAAAAAACAAGAAAAAAGGCTGAATAATAGACAGTATGAGATTTATATACTAATAAATTGGTACTCATATGATTTTTACATTGAGAATTAAATAATGATATTAATGTTAAGAAAATACATTTCTTACAAGAGACGATTAATTCAATGAAAAGAGAAACATGGGGGGACGAAAGAAAAAATGAGATATGAAAATGAAGAAAAGAAGCAGACCAAGGTATAAGATATATATATATTTTTATGAATTATGATTGGTAAATAAACATTAATACTGAAACCATGTTATTATTATTGCAAGATAAAAAACAAAAGAAGACCAAAACTTGTAGGGCGAATAACTCTTGGAGATAAAAAAAAAGGAATCAATATTTTTTGGTAAAATAAATGAGTATTTTCGAATAGAGAGTATATTGATAAAAGGAAATTAATTAAAATAATCATTAAATTCAAAAGAGTAAATATTCTTGACAATAGACTTTTATGAAAAGGAGGGTTCAAAATATAGACACTTAGCACAATTTTTGAAAATATACCGAGAATTATGTGTATAGGGACTTTAATAAATGAGACAATTGGGCCTGAACTATTGGCCCATGTTTTAACATCTCCTCTCAAGTGTTGGGTCTGGAACAGATGCCAAACTTGTACTTCATGGGCTCAAACGTGGATTCTGGCAAGGGTTTGGTCAAGCAGTCAACGATCTGATCTTTTGAAGGTAAGTACTTCACTTTTAACCTTTGACTCAAAGCCCTATCTCAAACAAAATCGATGTCTACTTTGATGTGTTTTGTTCTTGCATGATAAACAGGGTTGGAAGCTATGGCAGAGCTGCTTTCACTATTGCGCGCACCACGTTGTTGGCATTCGTGAGATGGGAAAACCAATTTCATGGAAAAGGCTTTCAATCCGTTTGAGTTTGACTGTGACCTGGGCTAGGGATCGATATTCTGATTCAACAGACGACTGAGTGACAACAACTTGCTTCTTCGATGACCAAGAGATAAGCGAATCACCCAAGAAAACACAATACTGCCTTGTTGATCAACGGTCGTCAAGATTGCAAGTCCAATCGCATTTGAGAATCCGGTAATACTTCGTTCTCTTGCTAATTTTATCAAATTCCTTGATCGAGGGTTCCCTTGATGTATCTTAACACACGTTTGACTGTTGTCTAGTGGTTTGTTCGAGGAGATTGAAAGTATTGACTCAGCTTATTCACGGCAAAAACCAAATTTTGTCTCATATTAGTGAGGTATTGTAAGGCCCCTAGAACACTTTTGTATTCTGTAGGATTTGGTAACTCTTCTCCACTGTTTGCTGTTAATTTTTCATTTACTGCCATTGCTGTGTTGCTTGGTTTCAAGTTTTCCAAATTTAATCTCTTCAATAGGCAAGTTGCATAGTTACTCTGAGATAGATGAAGTTCTTCTCTTGTTTTCTGCACTTCGATGCCTAGAAAGTAGTGTATTCTCCCATATCCTTTAGAGCAAGGGTGGAATTTAGCTGTTTAACAAATTGATTTAGGCTCTATTCACTGTTTCCTATCACTATTATGTCCTCTACGTATATTAAAGCAAAAATACAATAGCCATAATTTCTTAAATAGAATAAAAACGAGTCTAATTTGGAGTTTAAGAACCTCAAGCACAGTAAGGTATCTTTAATTTGTCATACCAGGCTCTCAGGGCTTGTTTTAGACTGTATAAGGCCTTTTCAAGCTTACACACATAGTGTGGCTTAGTCTTATCTACAAAACCTTTCGATTGGTCCATATATACATCTTCTTTCAACTCTCCATTAAGGAAGGCATTGTTCACATTCACTTGTTTGATTTTCCACCCATAGGTAGTGGCCAAGGTAAGGATAAGTCTTATTGTTGGGACTTTGACCACAGGGCTAAATGTTTCAAAGAAGTCTACCCTTGGCGTTTGATGGAACCCCTTACCTACTAAGCACGTCTTGAAACTTTCAAAGGAACCATCTTGGTGGTGTTTGACTTTGAATACCCACTTGTTTCCCACTATGTTGAATTTTGGTGAGTGGGAACAAGTTTCCATGTTCTATTTTTTTCTAGGGCTTTGTATTCTTCTTCCATTGCATTCTTCCAATTCTTGTTTTTTAGTGCCTCTGAAACACTACTTGTTCCATTTCTTTCAACCCTTAGCTGATTTGATGCTGTAAGGACTTACTTTATATGCCATGTGTTTTGGTTTAAAGATCCCATCTTTGCCTCTAGTAACCATAGGATGTGTATTTGTGTTTGCTTATTGATTTGTACTTACTATTTCTTGCTTTAACTGTTCTTCCTCTTCAAATATTTCATTTCAGGATCTTCTAACTGAACTTTTCGAACTTGTCTCATTGTCATGTGATGTGATTCTTTGATTACTCTCCAAAATTTCTCTTAAGTGATTAGATCTAGTATCGATTCTGCCTTGGTGAGTGCTACTTCTATTTGTGTTGATTATGGGACTATTTGTATCATGTTTTACATCAATGAGAGCTCCAAGGAAATTGTACCTTTCAGTAGCTTTGGTTTGGTTTATGTTTTGCAAGGGAAAGGGATACCAATTGAGAACAAGGTTAGGTTGGGGACTAGATGAGTTAGGTGAGCTTAGGAAAGCTTGTTTGAAAGGGAAGTCATACTTATTAAACTTGACATGTCTAGATAGGTAGATTTTTTCTCATGGAACTCATGCATTTGTATCTTTGTGAGCATTGCTATACCCAATAAAGACACATTTAGTGGTGTGGAATTAGAATTTTTGTTGTTGGTAGAGTTTAAGGCAAGGAAAACAAGCACATTCAAAGGTCTTTAGGGACATGTAGTTGGGTTTCTTCCCTGTTAAGACTTCTAGAGGTGTTTTTCCCTTTAGAACCAAGGTAGGGAGTCTATTTATAAGGAAAACAATAGTGTTAAAGAACTCCCACCATAACCTTAGGGCATGAATGATTGAGCAAGTAGGGTTAGTTCAATTTTGATTATATGATGGTGTTTTCTCTCTACTCTCCCATATTAGGTTGAAGTGTGAGGACAAAGGTGTCTAAAATCTATTCCATTTTCTCTAAGAGTTTGGGAGAAAGCTCTAAGCTCTCCTCCCCAATCTGATTGAAATTTTTTAATTTTAGAATCAAATTGGTTTTCAACTAAGGTTTTGAAGGATCCAAGTAAACCTACTGTGATCATCTAAAAAGTGTACATAATAGCAGTATCCTAAGGTTGATCCTATTGGTGTGGGCCCCCAAGGGTCAGAATGTATGAGTTCCTAGGGTTTTGCGGCACAAGAGTCAGATAGTTGATAGGGCAAAACATGGCTCTTTCCAAATTGACAAGCCTCACAAAAATTCATGGAACTTTCATTGATTTTGACATTTTGGTTACAACTCTTTAAGACAGATTGAAGGACTCTACTTGAGGGATGTCCTAGACGTTTGTGCAAAACCTCACTTTTGGAATTTAAAGACACTACAAGGGCACTAACATTGTGCTCTGTTTTATAGACTCTATTTGGACTATGACTTTTGTTGACTAGACTTGAGACATGCTTTTCGAGTACACTTTAGGCTTTCATTGAGGTAGACAACTTTAAGAACATGGCTTGACTCTTTTTTTATTGACTCCATTTGGTATAATCCTCCTTTAAGTCTCCCTTGATGTAGAACACGATTTGATGTTTGGTCCTTTACAGCACAAAAATTAGGGTGAAACTCCATAACATCATTATCACTAGTGAGGCTAGCAACACTTATCAGATGCTTTGTAATAGAGGGCACATGCAACACATTCTTTACTAGAGCTTTTGCTTATTAGGAGAGTTTCAAGAAGAGTTACCAATATGAGCAAAAGGATGCTGTGAACCATCTCCAACAATGAGAGACTCCTTTCCTTTATAATTTATCTTCTGTTCAAGGGCATTTTGGTCATTTATTACATGTGTGCTTGTTCCACTGTCAGTATACCAATTTGAGTCATTCACCACTTTAGGGTTTGCAACATAGGCTCCCAAAGACTTTTTGCTCTGTTCATTTCCTTGAGTAGTTTCATCTAGTTTATATCTAAAGTAGCCATGAGCTGCTGAATGGCCAAATTTTCTACATATTTGGCATGCAGGACGATAGTTATTGTTGTTATTTCTTCCTCGTCTTCTACCTCTTGCACCTTCTATATTTCCATTGTTTCTTCTGCCTCTTTGGTTACTGTTTGCACCTCAAAAACTGACATTTGGGTTGAAATTTCAACTTTGATTCCTCTGTTTAGGGCAAGATTAGCTGTAGCATTTGCTAAGTCATTGGCAATGACATTGAGGTGCATTGTGTGTTTTCAAAAGCCAATAGAGTAGCATGAAGCTCTTGCCAGGAGAGATTACTATGAGCATTCAGCAGACATGTTATAGGCAAGTATTCTACATCCAAACTAGTCAAAACATTAGAAATTAAGTAGCCTTCTCTTGTCGGTTCTCCAGCTAGGAATAGGTTATCTAATGTTTGCTTCATTGTTGATAAATAATCAGCCATCTTCATGGTGCCTTTTCTTGTTGTTTGCAGGGCAGTTCTCTGCTGGTTTAACCATGCTTTATTAGTTGATCTGAATCTCATATGCTTTCCACACATCATGTGAGTTTTGATGATTCACCACATCACATGCTACATTTGGTTCCATGGAACCAAATAACCATCTTAGTAGGGCTTCATAGATTGTAGTCCATTCTTCCTATTTTGGATGTAGTTTTACCTCTGTTTCCGCACTTGCTGTGTTACTGATTGTTAAATTTTCAGGTGGACAAGCTCTCGTTCCAAGGACAAATGAGTCCAATCTCTGTCCTCTAAGGACTGTTATCGCTATTGACTTCCATAAGGTATAACTGAAGTCATTTAACTTGACAGTCAAGATTGTTGTTGAGAGTGTTTTTAAACATGTTTACCTGACTTCTTGTGCCTTCAATTAATTGGATTCCAATGTTTGCAGATGAAGAGTCTCCTTTTGATGATTGAGGAGTAACATGGCTTTTTCCAGGATCCATAAGGATTAGTGCAAGCTTCTGGGTGGCTCTAATACCAAGTAAAAAACATAGCAATGGAGGCTGAGAGATTTCTGTGTATATTAGTCGATACAAAGAATGTGTACATGAAGAGAAACTATTTATACGGTGTAGCCCTAAACACCTAAAAGTAATGTGCCAAATAAACAATAAGGCCCAGTTGTAAAATGTTGAGAAATATATAGAGAATATGCGTATAGGGACTTTAATAAATGAGACAATTGGTCCTAAACTATTAGCCTATATTTTAACATTCCTTGTTCAAACTAGGGTGTTGAATATTTTTATAAAAATAAGGTATATTTTTTCGACAGTATTTTGTAATCAGTTTATTTTTAATTAAAGAAATATTTTTTTGAAGGGACCCACAAATTTATAAAGATCATTTTATATAATTTTTTATTACAATTCTAATAGAGGCAGATCCACATAAGGGCTTTAAGAACTAAATTCTTCACATTAAATTTGAATATTGTAAAGACTCAATTGCGTAATCGAATGAGAGATCAATGGATGACTGATAGTCTCATTGCATATATTTAAGAATATTTATTTGATAAGTTAAATAATAGAGGCACTTGCAAATTTGGCAAAAAATAAATAGGGTATTGCAAATCTAGCAACCACTTTTATGTTTTGAAAATATAGCAAAAAATAAAGGCCCAACCCAAATTAAAATGTAGAAAAATCTGGAATACCTTTAAAAGGGCGGTTCTTTTATAAGGCTTGCGGTTTTATATTAGGTATATCAATTATATCACTAATATATATGATACAAAGTATATTGCTGATATACTATTTCTTTAATATATGTAATAAGAGGTATATCAACGATATATTAAGTTATATCAATAATATTACTAACATACCACTAATATATTTGATATTCTCGATTTTCTATTTTTCTTGATATATGTAATAAGAAGTATATCAACGATATACTTAGTATTTAAATATATCACTAATTTACTGTTCTATAAGTGGTCTTTAATCAATTTTTTTTCATTTAGTTTTCAGTAATCCATATTGTGCTTACGGTTAATAGTTTTTTTTATAAGCTACTTCTAAATTTTTATTAAAGAATCAATGGAAAAAATAATGAAAAACTAAATAAAAAATAAATTTTTGAATAAAAAGAAAGAGAATAATAATATGAAAACGTTGACTTAGCTTGAGAAAATTAAATGAGTAAAATGAGTAAAAAACCTTACATAATTTAGTATACCTTTGATATACATCATATTAAGTATATCGTTGATTTAGTATACCATTGATATACTTCATATTGGTATATCAACGATATACGTATATTATTGATATACTTCATCAAGGTATATCAACGATATATGTATATTATTTGTTGGGGGTAGAAAACTGTCATAGCCCTGGTGGTGCCACTGCGTAGGCTACCAAGGTGGGATGTACAAGTTTAGTTCAACAGGACGAGGCAACCTTGGAGGGTGATGCCAATCCCGAAGATAATGTCAGATAGGACGTGATGGGGAGATATTCACTCTCAATCAACCACTCCATCCGTCATGGATCACGACGGGCGAGATAGAATTCTCTAATAAAGGACCACATTCACTCGAGTATAAATAAGAGGCAGAACAGGAGGAAAAGGTAAGCACTGAGATCTTGAGACAATTCTTCATTCACTACTTCTGCCTTACTGACCTGAGCGTAGGAGTGTGGTCATCACCATCCCACCTCACCTCGTCATTTGCTTGCAAGTCCGAGGTCATCTCCTGCTTGAAGTCCACGTTACCCTTAGGAATTTCCATGCATCAACATTTGGCACCACATGTGGGGATTTTGACAATCAAGTTAGTTCAACTCTAAGATGGCTAGGTCATATTATGAAGTTTCTAAAACTGATAGACATCGGTCACAGTCAGGCAACGAGAGAACGATGACCGTCACGGCGAACCCACCTCAACAAACTAGGAGAAGCGGCAGAAGTCGCGGACGCCAGTCAGCCACGACACAGATTGTGGCTCTCCAAGCCCTAGTTCAAGACCAGGCTCAGGTCATCCAGACCATGCTAATGCAGACGCAAACCTTGACCAATCAAGTCCAAATGACACAAGTCCATCAATACGAGTTGGGTGACCGAGAAACTGCTGCACGCACCTCAGGGGTCAGACCCTAGGGTAGCGAGTGCCAGACTGAACAACCGCCCGACCTTGGACGCACAAGGACTAAGCCTCGAAGGAATCCATCAGCAGTGTGGAGCCACTCGAGGATCAATCCACAGCCTAGCCAATCCCAACCCAACCTACGAGACAAGATTGAGGCCAAGATGCAAGAGCGTAGTGCGTCCTGCAATAGAAGCCACTACACCGATGTGTCTAGCAAACTAGAGTGGGAAGATGCATTAGAAAAAGTTCGTACTGAGCTAAAGAATAACCTGCGGGAAGGGCTCAAAGGCCTGTAAAAAGACTCTGCCACCTAGAAAGCCCCGAGAACGGCTGCAGCAAAACAAATCCTAAAGCAAGGCTAGAACCATTTACCGTAGAAGTAATGAACGCGAAAATCCAAAAGAAGTTCAAAGATCCAACGATAAAACCATACGATAGTTGAACATGTTGATACTTACCGGGCCAAGATGGAGTTACAGCGAGTTTCAGGCGCCATAAGATGTCGTGTCTTCTTCGTCACCTTGACAGGGGCAGCACGGGCCTCGTACAATAAGCCAAAACCCAGAGCGATCTCAACCTTCTAAGACTGGCCGAACTTTTCATCGACCAATTCCTCGGGAGCAGCGAGGACCGATGCCCCCTAGTCATTTGATGATTCAATACCAAAAGGAGGGAGAAACGTTGAAGCAGTTTGTTACCCGGTTCAAATAAGAGGCGTTGCGTGTAAGTGATTACTTGGATGAAGTAATCATTGCCGCATTCATGAGTTGCTGCAAGCATCCAAAAATGCTACATTATATCACTATCCACAAGTCAAAGACGTTCACTGAAGTCCTCTCACACGCCAATGGCCTAATGACAGTGGAAGATTTTCTTATCTCAAAGAAGATAGCAACAACTTCTTTGGCTCCTTCCTTCTCACAAGGGAAAGGAGAAGACAAATGACCCTGTCTCCCCACGACAACATGACACGCGTAGAAGATGAGAAACGACCAAACAGAGGGCGGAAGTTCAAAAAATACACCCTACGACTGCCTCTATTGCAGAGATCTACGTAATGGCTGAAGAGGTGGGCCTATTCAACCCACCGGGTAAAATAAAGACCGGATCACACAAACGGGGCCGGTCGAAGTACTGTCGATTCCACAAAGATCACGATCATGATATGATAGATTGTTACAAGCTGAAGGAACAAGTTGAGACCCTTATCCAGAGAGGATACTTAAAAAATTTTGTGGTGCATAAACAGATGACCGACGCCCTCGCCACAAAAGTGCTTGAGTTCGTAGTAGTAGACGGAACCTCAGCCTACAACGCCATTTTGGGCAGCCTGCGTTCCATGCCCTACGTGTTATTCCCTCTACTTTCCACTAGATGATGAAATTTCCAACGCCTAAGGGGTGGAAGTTGTTTGAGGTGAACAGTGCGCCTCACGTGGATGTTATATGCTGGCCATGAAAGGCACCCCAACAACGTGCTCAATTGATTCCCATTTGCCCTCTCCGGCTTCTCTTCCACCCACCCATGAGTCTGAACAATAGGCCTTTTCCAGCAGAGAAATTGGAGCTTGTGCCTTTGTTGAGCTTGGATAAGTAGGTTAGCATCGACACCAAGCTAAGGCCCAATAGAGGAAAAGGCTCATTGGTTTCCTTTGCGACAACACGAATGTTTTCGCATGGTCACATAAGGACATGTTGTTGATAGACCCCAGCATCATGATGCATAGGCTCAACATCGACTCAACTCATCGGCCTATCAAGCAAGATCGTCGACCAGTTGACGCTACACGCAGCGTGACGATACAAGTCAAGGTGAAGAAGCTCCAAGATGCAGACTTTATTAAAGAGGCATACTACTCCAAGTGGCTCTCTAATGTTGTTCTAGTAAAGAAAGCCAATGGAAAATAGCGCAGGTGCGTAGATTTCACCAACTTAAATAAGGTCTGCCCCAAGGATAGCTTCCCACTTCTAAGAATAAACCAGTTGGTTGACGTCATAGCTAGGCAGGAGCTTTTGACCTTCATGGACGCCTACTCTAGATATAACCATATCAAAATGCACGTGCTAGACCAGAAGCACACGTCCTTTATTACCGACCAAGGTTTGTTCTGTTATAAGGTGATGCCCTTCTGCTTGAAAAACACTGGGGCAACGTACCAATGCATGGTCAACAAAATGTTTACCAATACATGAAGCCGACCTGGCCGAAGCTTTCAATGCCCGTCGGCTGTACTAGATGAAACTAAATCCCGTTAAGTGTGCCTTCGGTGTTGCATCAGGAAAGTTTCTAGGATTCATGGTCCACCAACGTGGGATCGAAGCAAACCCAGACAAGATCAAGGCAGTTTTAGATATGGAAGCCCCTAAAAACCTCAAACAACTCCAAGACCTCAAGAAGCGGATCACCACCCTTAATAGGTACATGTCCCGAGCCACCGACAAATTTTTCCTCTTCTTCAGGATTTTGAGAAAGAAGGGACCTTTCAAGTGGACAAAGGAATGTGACCAAGCCCTTGCACAGTTAAAGGAGTACCAGAGCTCGTCACCACTCCTCGTGAAGCCTGTCTAGGGGGACCAGCTTCAGCTCTACTTGGTCGTTGTTAACTCTTAGAATAAAAGTTAAGTTAGGTGTCTTTTGAATGCATTATGAATCATGAATGGCATTTTGATACCATTTGAGCTTGAATTGTGTGGTTTATCGCTTGTAATTACCTTTGAGCTAATGAAGTGTTGATCATTGTGTTAATGGTTAAGAGAATAAACTTCAAAGAAAAACATTACTGATCTGTGTTAAAATGCCAATTTTGTTGTAGCATCCTAGTTGGCAGCAAAAATTCCTGCTGCGTTATTGAGCTGGAAGCAAGGGGCAATGATGTGGCATTTCATTAATTGAGTTGAAATTTAGCACGTGATTCGGTAGAAAGAACCAGTCAAAGATCTCCACATGGATCAGTTGGCCAATTCAACTCTTTTGGATGCCAAAGTGGATAAGATGGTGAGAGAAAAGGTGAGTAAATGAGGGACCCCCAATTACGAAAGGGAGCTACTGATTTCATTAATTTCATCCCTCTAATTTGGGAGGAGAAGACAGGGGGATTGGGAGCTATCCAAGCAGAAGTTGCCCAAGAAGGAAAGGAAGAGAGAAAAACTTCCTCCAAAGGGGAAGATACTTTTGGAAAGAAGGCTTCTATCCTTCTCTACCTCTACCACTTTTATCTTATTCTTTATTCTCTTCAACTAAGTTCAAGTTAAACTTCATTTCTTTTGTAACCATTAAACATTCAGATTTTATTTCCCTTGAACATGTTTGAGTTAATTTTAGCTAGTTGTTTTCCTCTACTTTTAAGCATGAACTAAATACTCTAAGGCAATGGTTAGGGATTTGATTTTGTTGAACTGTTGCAAGGTTGTACAGAAGTTCTTAGCTAGCTTTTTAAAGAGTGTTAATGATTTTTACTTTGATCAAATTGATTGTATTGACTGGCCATCTCTACAATTTGCATTTTAGTATGAACTTGGGAAAGGAAGTACTCATTGACCCCTTTAACATTCTCATTAGCTGAATCTATGTTTGGATTTGTGAGTGAGCTAAGAATAGCCTCTCCCTAATGCACTAAAAAGAACACTAGAGCTTAAATTCAGCTAAGAGCATGAAAATGAATTTGGTAGTTTGACTTCAGAAGAAGCATAGGAGATGTCCTTGTGGTATTAAGCAGTATAGAAATTTTGTAGCATCCTGTAGAAGTCAACAATTGAATTCCCTAACCTGAGCCTATTTTTATTAACTTTGCACAAGGTATCCACCAACCATCTTTTAGAATTTATCCCCTATTTTCTTAGTTTGTTTTTGGTCTTTTAACAAACTAAATTTTGGTTACTTTTATTCTCCTAAACAGTGGCCTTTAACTAAAAATTTTGTTCAATTATCCCTATGGATCGACCTTGTTTGCTATAATTTCAGGGCGTACGCTTGTACTTTGTATTTGTCAATAAGTTTTTGGCGCCGTTGCCAGGGATAAGTGCAACAAAATTATTTTTAAAAATGAGTTTAGGTGAATTTAGTGCTAAAGAAATTGATTAAGCTATTGTAGATTGCAGGTACTATGAAAGTGCATGAATGAGTTTCCTGATCTAGAATTCTCATTGGAATTTGACCCTAAAATTGAAAGGACCATAAGGAGAATCAGAAGAGAAAGGAAAGGAAGGCTAAATCAGGAGGAAGGTTAGCAAAATATGGCTGAGCTGCCAAATAGACTAGTCATGAATTCAGAACCCGTAAGGCAACAACCAGCTGAGGAAATTAATTAGGCTATTAACCCTGAAAATATAGTGCAAATTGTTGATGATAGGGAGAGAGCTATACGAGATTACGCAGCCCCAAGATATAATGAACTGAATCCAGTTATAGTGAGGCCATGAATTCAAGCACAACATTTTGAGCTAAAGCTTGTGATGTTCTAGATGCTTCAGTCCAAAGGGCAATTTCATGGTCTATCTGCTGAAGACCCCCACCAACATCTTAAGTCCTTCTTTGAGGTGTGTGACTCATTTTTCATCGCTGGAGTGTCAGAAAAAGCTTTGAGGTTAACTCTTTTCCCTTATTCACTTGCTAGTGATGCTCTAGCATGGCTGGAAACTTTAATGCCAGAATCTATAACTACTTGGAATGAGATGACAAGGCAATTCTTACTGAAGTATTTCCCTCCAATAAAGAATGTAAAGTTGAGAGGAGATATAATCACATTTAAGCAAGGGAATGATGAATCCTTCAGTGAAGCTTGGGAGAGATTCAAGGGAATGCTCAGAAAGTGCCCTCATCATAGTTTGTCACATTCTCTTCAAATGGAAGCATTTTACCATGGGTTGACTAAAGCCTCCAAGCTAGTAGTAGATGCTTTTGCTAATGGAGCTCTACTTACTAAGTCCTACAATGAAGCAGTAGAGATTCTAGACACAATCTCAACCAACCACAGTCATTGGTTAGATCCAAGGGGGGAAATTGACATTGTGGATAGAACAAGAGGAAAATTGGAGCTAGATACCTTGTCTGCTTTATCAGCTCAAATGTCTACCCTGTCCAACACGCTGAAAAATCTCACAAGTAATGCAACTCAAAGCACAGCCACAGTGAATCAGCTCAATGCAATGTTTTGTAGCTATTGTTGAGAGAGATGAAGCATTGCCCCACCAACCTTGCTTCAGTGTACTATATTAGGTATCAGAATGCTCAAAGGAATAACCCTTTTGCTCAAACCTACAATCTTGGTTGGAGGCAGCACCCAAATTTCAGTTGGGGAGGCCAAGGAAACAACAACCAACGTGGGCAAGTACAACAGAAACCAAGTTTTAACCCTGGATTTGCTCTAGCAAACCAAACCAATAACTACCCACCTGGTTTTCAACCATACCCCCAACAGAATCAGCCAAGGTAGCCTTTACCTAATTAGGTAATCCCTGAAACTTCCCTAGAGAGTCTAATGAAAGAATACATGGCAAGGAATGATGATGCCATGCAAAGTCCGCAAGCTTCCATCAAGAACTTGAAGTTGCAAATGGGGCAGTTAGCCCCTGAAGTGAGAATACACAGAAAGAGCAAGATGTGAGCAGTGCACAGTTCAGTTTCTCCAGTGATGGGAGAGAAAGAAAAGCCTAAAGAAGTAGTTGTGGAAGATCTCACCATAGGCAGAGATGAGGAAGTGGTTAGCAAGAGAGTTAGGGACCCCCCTATATTTAAACCACCACCTCCTTCATTTCCTCAAGGGCTGAAAAAACAGGAGCAAGAACATCAATTCATGAAGTTCCTAGATGTGCTAAAGCAACTGCACATCAATATCCCACTAGTGGAAGCCTTAGAGCAAATTCCTTCCTATGTTAAATTTTTGAAGGACATCCTTACAAAGAAGAGAAGGGTGGGAGAATATGAAATGGTTTCCCTAACTGAAGAATGTAGTGCAATCTTGAAGAACAAGATTCCTTCAAAGGTAAAAGATCCTGAGACCTTTACCATTCCTATTTTAATAGGAGGAAAGGAGTTTGGAAGAGCTCTTTGTGACCTTGGGGCCAGCATCAATTTGATGCCTTTATCCATTTATAAAAAGTTGGGAATAGGAGAAGCAAGGCCAACCACAGTGTCATTGAATTGGCTGATAGATCAATTACCCATCTAGAGGGAATGATAAAGGAAATATTGGTACACGTAGATAAATTTATCTTCCCTGCTGACTTTATTATCCTAGATTATGAGGCTGATAAAGAGGTACCTATTATTCTTGGGAGCCCATTCCTTGCAACAGGAAGAACACTTATAGATGTGCAGAAAGGAGAACTTACTATGAGGGTTCATGATCAACAAGTAACATTTAGTGTCTTTTATGCTATGAGGTGTGCCTTAGAGTTAGAGGAATGTTTCTAAATTCAGACAATTGATGATTTAGTTCAGAAAATGTTTGAGAAAGAATCCAGTAGGCAGCATAAGCAAAATTTTGGGGAGATTGAGTTTTCTGAGATAGATATAGGGGACAATAATATTGTAGGAAAAGACAGTGTTCTTGAAATAATTAGCACCAGAAGGTTTAAATCACTAGAGCTATCAGAGAGGCAATCTAAACCAATCAAACCTTCATTATTGGAGGCCCCTAAGCTTGAAATGAAGCCCCTACCTGATCACCTCAAATATGCTTATTTGGGAGAGGGAAACACTCTTCCCATAATTATTGCTGCAGGATTGATCATGGAACATGAAAAAGCTTTGCTGAACTTGTTGAAACAGCATAAGGGAGCCATTGGTTGGACTATAGCAGTCATTAAGGGGATAAGTCCATCCTATTGCATGCACAAAATCAATTTGGAGGATGGAAACTTCAAATCAGTTGAGTAGCAAAGGAGACTCAACCCAACTATGAAGGGGGTAGTGAAAATGAAGATTATAAAATGGCTTGATGCAGGAATTATCTACCCTATAACTGATAGTAATTGGGTTGGCCTAGTGCAATGTGTGCTTAAGAAAGGAGGAATCACTATGATAGTCAATGAGGCAAATGAGTTGATCCCCACCAGAATTGTTACAGGCTGGAGAGTTTGTATGGACTATAGGAGACTGAACAAAGCCACCAAGAAGGACCACTTTTTTGCCCTTTATTGATCAAATGCTGGATAGATTAGCTGGTCAAGACTTCTATTGTTTCCTTGATGGCTACTCTGGTTACAACCAAATAACCATAGCACCAGCTGATCAAGAAAAGACTACTTTCACTTGTCCCTATGGCACCTTTGCTTTTAAAAGGATGCCATTTGGACTGTACAATGCCCCAGCTACTTTTCAAAGGTGCATGATGGCAATATTCTCTGACCTAGTGAAATCAGTGGTGGAAGTCTTTATGGATGACTTCTCAATGTTTGGGGAAGACTTTGCAACATGTCTGAATAACTTGGGTAAGGTATTGGCAAGGTGTGAAGAAACCAATTTAGTGCTCAACTGGGAGAAATGTCACTTCATGGTAAGTGAAGGTATTGTGCTTGGCCACAAGGTTTCTAAGAGAGGCCTTGAAGTGGATAGAGCTAAAGTGGAGGTAATTGAGAAGATGGAACCCCCTAGCTCAGTGAAAGGGATTGGAAGTTTCTTGGGTAATGTTGGGTTCTATAGA
>JAOANK020208569.1:0-16287 GCA_026257165.2 Telfairia occidentalis
GGCTTTTGTCTGGCCATATTCCACCGAAGAATGGAGAAACACAATATCTAATCAAAATTCACAAAATCAAACCAAAACAGCTACACAAACTCTGAAAATCAGATCTGAATGGAGTTCCCAACAAAAAACCCTAATTCTTTTTTGAAACAGTTTCAAATCCGAGCATATATCAACCAACTAATCACACAGATAGGTTGAAAATACCAAAACACATTGAACCACGGTGGCCAGAAAAAATTCCGGCCACTCACGTGTCGGCGCGTGGTGGCGGCAGCGGCGCGTGACGCTCACGCACGGCTGTTTCCGGCGAACGGAGACGGTGATTCTCCTCCTCTGATGGCGGCGCTCATTCCTAGGTGGGTGGTGTCGACAAACAGTCACTCTAACTCAATGACCCAAACTTCAAACCCTAACTTCACTTGGGAGAGAAGAAACCTAACGACACCCTAAGAAAGCTCTGATACCATGTGAATGTGAGACTAAGTAGGAAGAATAATTCACTTACTTCTATACACTAGAAAAAGATATATATAAGCATACATGGAAGTCCTAAACTAATAATGAGAAATTACAATAAGGACAAAAGAATAATAAACTCCTATTTTACATAAATATACTATAACATATATCTACTTATGCAAGCATTTGGTTTCTGAAGTATTATTTCGGTATTTTTCAGGAAACCGTTCAATTCCAGATGTTGTACGTGAAAGTTTATTTAAACTTTTGACTGCCCATTTTGTCGAACGCTGTCCAGCCCCTGAACCAGTTCTTTCGGCCCAAGTTGAAGAACAACCTCCTCCAAGAAAAAGAGGTGCTAAGGCTGCCAAGGTAGCCGCATATTTAGGAAACTTTCCACGTGTTCTGGTGTTAAATATTATTTTTGAGTCATTAAATGGATCCATAACAGATATCTGAGGTACCAGAGACCTTAGAACAGCGTCTTGTACAAGCAGCACGTCCCATGGAAGTTTTAAGATTTTCAATGGGTGAAACCAACATTGAAGCTAAGAAGAGTGAACATTATTCATCGGTCTCTGGACAGAAGGTATGTATGAGAATTTTATATCAATTTACCAAGTTGTAAGGTATGTATAAGAATTTTTGTATCCAATTACCAAGTTGTAATATATTTAGTATTTACTCCCATAAAAAATATATTTAGGATGTACGCAATTTTGTTTTGTAGCGCAAGCACAATGATTTGGAGACGGTTCAAGAGTCTGGAGATGTAGATGGTATTATTCTTTGCCGTGTCAACTTTGATGAATTTATAAGATGTCTTAGGCATAAGGTTTGTATTATTTTATCATCCTGAATTTCTTGTGCATTCTAACTATGTGATATGAAATCACAATGAATGCCATGGCTCTTTGCTTGCATTCACATTCATGATATGAGAAAGAAAACCAGGCACAAATATTTGAGCAATTTAACTCACTTCAAGCCTATTGATAGACTAGTTCAACGTGCAATTATTGCAGGTATATAAGGATATTGTTATTATTCTTAGGATTAATAATGCGCATGAAACTTAGTTGGTAGTTGATACATGCTAGTTTTTATACAGGAATGGGAGAAAGCTGTATCTAAAATCAAAATTTCTATTATTGAACTATTCAGAATTCAGAATACCTCGTTCGGTTGAATACTGATAGATTATTGACTCGCTGTGACTTTAAATGCACTGTTCATCCCGTGCTGACTTTTGCTTGTTTTAGATCTTCCCCTTTTTGGTTTTGTTTACTTTCTTTTTCTGTTAAAATTGGTTGCTCTTGTAGCTCTTTTATTGACTTTGGTAATTTTATTTCTTCATGTAAGTTTACTTCACTTAATTTGTTTTTTTTTGATAAATTCCCTTTTTATTGTGCTAGTTTTGGAAATTTACTTGATATTTGGTGGTAAATTCAAGTAGTAATTGCATCAACATCTTTCTATGGCTCTAGGCTTGCATTGAACATGTCAGATCACAGTTCGATGATGGAGTAGTAAATGTCTTGAGTGCCGTCTTGGAGGCTACTCGAAGTTCTGAACAAAGCGTGAAAACAGAGATAACAGGTCAATCAAATGCTTGTGTAGATTCCTCAAGGAGTTTAGTTATGCAAGTGTTTGATCTTGATGCACGTTGATTGGATAAAGATAAATTTTTTTTTTCAAGAGCCTAGAATTTAAGGAAATGTTTGGGTTTTCATTTGAAGACAACTTTCTATTTTTAAAAATAAAAATATGAGTGAAAACATATTTGCTTAATTGCTTTTTACAAGTTGTTCTCTCATGTTTTCTTTTAGTTTGTATTTAAAGATGATTTGATTCTTATTGAAGTCATTATTTGTTCTTAAATTATGGTATTGTAAATAGTAATTTTAAGTGTGCATAATAACCTTAATCTTTATAAACCTTCCCCTTGCAAGTTTTTAATTAAAAGCAGAAAGGTATTTTTCAAAACAGCTCTCAGGTTTCATATTTGATTTTTTTTTGTCTTGGCTTTAATTCATTTACTTCTATGCGGGAAAAATGACCTTTATAAAGCGTACCGGTAGATGTAAGGCAAAAAGATGAGGATTTTTTTGGGCACTTTATTAATAGCATTAACCAACGTGCACATTATCTCTTTTATTATATTCTCCCTTCTTCCACCTCGTTTACATAATATGTTTCTTACTGAGTAATAGTTTCTTGGCATCTTTTATCTAGACGTTACTCTTTTATAGAGGTGTAACTGGATGCATCGTTCATGATACATTTCTAATGAATAAATAATAAATGAAAGGGCTTGAGAAATATACTAAAGTGATGTATTTGGGAACTATCATAGAAATGTGTTATCCCTGATCACTTTTGTTCAATTTTTATTCTCCTGTTCTAAAAGTTCAATTGTTTGCAGTTCCTTTATCATTGAATAACATATATGAGGAGGTGACGAAGAATGAAGTAGGACGTAGTATGACCTTAGATCGCGTTGAAGCTTCCCTCTCTGCATTGGGCTGTTCAGAGATGGATGATTATAAAATCAGTACGTTCACCACTGTTAAGCTAGGTGTTTCCATTGTGTTTACTTTTACACTGTCATCTGACTTACTTTAAGCTTCTTCTAAAAAACTTTGCTTGCACAGATTTACGGAAGATCATCGAACAAGCTCAAATTGATGAGGTCCCTCCCTCCCTCTCCCTCCCTTTCATTTATTTAGTGAGAAATCCCCCTTTGTTCTCTAAGATCTGAGAAATGACTTGGCTTGGTTCCTGAACATAAAAACGTCTTATTGCTTGCACTCAATTGATTTAAATCTCTAATATGAGCTAGTTTGCCAGCAGTCAATTCTTCGCTTATTCCTTGCACTTACAGAGATGGATTAATTTATAATTAACTAACTTAAATTCTCTTGATTGCAGGTTGAATCAATTGTTTTAAAAAGATATGGGAGAGATGCCTACAGAATGTTCAGATTCCTATCGAGAACTGGTGGTTTGGTTGAGACAGAAAAGGTAAGGAGTTTTCAGTTGTTACACTCAAGGTTGTCAAACTACAAAAAAACATGTATGACTTTTAGAATTGTATTTTCATTTATCAATTATCAGTGTTTTGATAATATACCTTTCATTTTATCTAGAAGTATTTGCACGTGTATGCAAATTGCAACTAATACATAATTACGCAGTTGTTCTTTAATTCAAGTTGAGCAATAAGAATTAAAGAGGCCGCATACTAATTATCTATCTCCAACTTGATGGCAAGATACAAAATTTCCTTCGATTCAATTTTTTATTAGCTCTTTCTATTCCCCCCCCCCAAAAAAAAATAAAAATGGAGCTCTTCCATCCGGCTTTTTATTTCTCTAGTTTATTTACGTTCTGCATGTCATGTTTGCTTTATGATGCATTTGTTGTCTTGGTGTTTTAATCTAGCGAAGATTACAGGGAATTGTTATTTTTTATTTTTAGTATTTTGGAATTAACTGTTTATGAAAGAATTAGTTTTAATTATTTTACCGATATTCTGTAGATTTCTGATAGCGCGTTTGTGGATAAGAATGAGGCGCCTAAAATTCTATACAAGTTGTGGAAGGACGAGTATCTATACATGGAGGTAAAAATCTTTGTTCTATGCTTGTGTTTTTGCATCCACCTTCATATTTTTACATACCATGAAGCAAGGATACCATTTTTTTTCAATGAGAACACAACACTTTTTATTAAGAGAGTTGAAAGGCATAAAGTAGGATCATGGAAGAAGCGAGAATACCATACTGGATAGCTTGTTTGAGTCTGATGGCATTGGACTTATTGTTTTTCATTGTTAGTCAAATGGTCAACATGATTGTGTGTAATGAGACATGAACGTAACTAGAAATAACATCAAGATGATAGTTAATCTTTGATCGGGTAACGTTATGTATGCTTATTAGAATTGGTTGTGCACATGTTTGAATTGAATTTTCTTTATAGACTTTTCATATGACATTCATTTATTACTTTATTTTAAATTTCTTATTATACCTCTGCTATTAGGCATAATATGGTTAAACAATAAGTAATTTACAATATGAAATGACATTTATACATCTTTATTTTCCAATGTTAGCAAAAACTGAATGTTTGAACAACAATGGCAAGACGTGTGTCTAAATCTCGACCACATGCATGCACAGATCTAAACCATTTTATTTTCTGCATGTCCTTTTGTCTTATATATTTATGTTTTTGACATTTACCTATGGCTTAATTATACATAATACCCTTACACAAAAAATATTCTCGTTCTTTCAAAAGTTGTAATACTACTCTTCATCTTTGCTAAATGTTTCAAAAAACTACTATTCAAGAAAAATTTGGTTGGATGTTTGATAAACAATTGACGTGTCTGCTAACATGTAGATTACGTGGATACAAAACAACCTACATGGCAGCTTAAGTGCAAAACACAGTATTTTAAGATTGATTTGAAGCTTTAAAATAACATAAATATTTTAAAAAAAATCAAAATCAACATTTAAAAATTCACGTGAAAACAAATGAAACGTTGCGTTTTTTCTCTTAAGCCACCCCGCAGGCTATTTTGTATTTGTCCATATGTTGGTAGACATGTCAATTTTGTGTCAAACATCCAACTAAATTTTTCTTGAAGGGTAGTATTAAAACTTTTGAAAGAATAAAGATATTTTTGACACAATGTACAAAGGATAGAGATATTTTGTATAATTAAAGCCGTTACCTATTTATAAGTCTATGTCATACCATATAAGAGTGTGGCTACACTGGCTAGCCATATCTTTCACAACTTGAAAGACATTGTTCGTTCTTTAAGGGGCATTTCGGGCATCCTAGTAAAACATTCTATCTTTGTTGCAGAAAGTAGCTATAACAGGACCTAGACAGTCCTTATGCTTGTTGTGGAGAGTAGACAAATATAATTTGTGGGAACAGGTTCTCGATGAAATGTATCATGCTTCATTAAACTTGCAGCTACGACAGGCTTATGAGATGGAACAAGACAAAGAGGTTAACGTGCACAACATTCTACTAAATTTCTTAATATGCAATTGCACTTTTTTTTTGTTTTTTTGTTTTTTTTGTTTTTTGGAATGAAGATCTCCTTCTGGTTCTGGTGATTCCTTACATGTTTTCTCACACTGTGTGTATGTTGACATGTTCAAATACTAAGTTTTTTTTTCGCTGTGGCAACTCTTTTTCAGCTTCTGAGTCTTCCACCGGACAAACGTGGTGGGCCGCTCGAGAAAAGATATAATCGCCTAAGGAATGTGAGGATACTCCTCGAGTCGTCGCTGCTAAAGCTCGACGATGCTCTGATGCTTTTCCATGACTTCTAAATGAAGGACTTGGACTTAGATCATCAGTGGCTCTTTAAAGAGTGAATATGGATGAAGCCTTTGGGATCTTTCATACTTTGGAGAAAAAATGGGGTTAGCTTAGGATGTGAGATTTTTCTATCACAATAGAGAGCCTAGGTCTTTAGTTTGTACCGAAATGAAAATATATTATTTGCAAGTGACGAAAAATTCATATAATAACTCTCTTGTAATGTTTATTTAACCTGCCTTGGCCAATTGTTAGAGGGACAAACTATAAAACTTTGATGTAATATGTTCAATTTGTGGTTTGCCACTTTTGAAGATATTGAGAGGCTTACTAACTCGAAACTTTGATGTAATATGTTCAAAGCCTAATGAGATAATTTATGTTAAAAAATAATATTATAACTTTTACCTTCTGAAATGATGATTTTCTTGCTTTATAACCATGCATTACTTTTAATTAATATCAAAATGTATTGATGTGTTCAAAATTGTCTTTATATGAATTTGAGCTCCTACATAAAGTTCTGGATCTGTCACTTGTTATTGACTATGAATTTTTTTTGGTAACGTTTCCCTCTCTCGTTTTTATGGTTTTTGTTTTCAATGGTGCACCTTCTAAGTTCTCGTTCATATTCTTCTGCACTATGTCTAAGTGACGTACCAACTTCTTCCTCTTTCACCTCGTCTCTCTTTCTTTACTTTTCATGACCCAACATATGCTTTGATTTATTTTGCCACTACCAATGATATTTATATAGGATTTAATTTGATAAAATTAAAAGCTTAAGGTGAAAAATGATTTATTGAGCTAAATTTAAAGAAAGTTTTTTTCTTAGAAGAAAAACTATTACATTTTCATAAATAATATACTAACTATTCTAAATAAGAAATTCACCATTTTATTCATTAATGATTTATCAGAGTTAATTTTGAAATAGTATATTACCGATTAACTATTTTAAAATCAATTTTCCTGTGGATTTTCCACCCACTTTATTTGACCTTTTAAATAGTAAGACGCAAAGTCTAATATGGAAAAGTATAATGGAGGCTTTAGTCCAAAGCCATGAAAATTTTGGTCTAAAGATTTTTTTTGTTTTGTTTATTATTTTTTTGGCATGTAAAGTTGGCCATATATTTGGTAGAATGTTTACTTTCTTTTCAAAAATAAAAATAAAAATAAAAATAAAATTAAAATTAAAATTAAAAAAATTATAAAATGTTTTACTTCTAAGTGGAATTATTTTGTCTTCATATTATATTTTTAGATTCTACCAAGAGCATAACTCAATCTATTAAGGTATATACCAAAATGTTAGGTGTTCAAATTCCATCTACTCTCACATATTGTTGAATTATATATATATATATAAAATATCTCCATCATTTGACATGTGTGATGGGAGTGGATCAAATAATTTAATGGTTTTTTTGGAAGTATGTTTTTAAGAATTAATTTTCAAATTATAATTTTAAAACGGTTTGCTGTTGTTTTAAATTTTAGAAATTATTTTGAAAAGATATTTTTTAGGTTAGGTTTGGGCTTAGTTTAAATATGGTTTCTATAGTTTTTATTTATTTTTATTTTTAATTTTTTTCTTTTTTGGAAACTAAGGAAAAAAATAGAAACTAAGAAATAATAGTGGAGTCAAATCAGATTACATTTGATATTCATTGTGGATAGTCTTCCATCCAGATCATTGTCAGTTGATTTCTCCTTGCATGAATTGCCAACTAGTTGGCTACTTCATTTTGTTCACAACCTGCTAGCATTATGCCGATGATTTCTTCTCGTTGTCTTTGACTTCTGATCTCATCCACTACCAGCTGAGTTTCATTTTCAAACCGTTCGTTTCCTTGTAAAAGATTCCAAATGATTTTAGAGTCAATTTCAGCCCATAGTGGTTGTATTCCAGCATCTACTACAATATTTATTCCTGTAATCAACACAATTGCTTTTGCCAATTCAACTGGTCCGTGTAATGTCTTGGCACTTTCGGCTATCAACATTACTTCTCCCTGTGCATCGCGAATGACAATTCCAAAACTAGCTTGACCGTCCAAAAGAGCTACATCTATGTTCAACTTGTATTGTGTAGAGTCTAGTGGTGGCCCCTTCACATCATCAGCCATGTTATTTAATGGTTGTGCTCGACGTGATGTTGTGCTTCGCTCTTGTACCTTCCATTCTTCACAATATGCTAGTGCTCGACTGATCGGGTCCTCATCAACATATGAAACATCATTGAAGTTCAACATGTTACGATGATTTCAGATTGTTCATAATGTGATAAAGAAACCTTCCAGCTCCTCATGTTTCAACTCCTCCATTCTTCACAATATGTTAGTGCTCGACTAATCGGGTCTTCATCAACATATGAAACATTATTGAAGTGCAACATGTTACAACGATTTCAGATTGTTCATAATGTGATAGAGAAACCTTCCAGCTTCTCATGTTTCAACTCCTCACAGACCCTACAAAAAAGGGAAAGAAAGTCGTTATAAGTACCAGTCAACAAAGAGGCAATCAGATACCATTGTGTCCAAAAATCTCAACTTTTTCTTACAAACCATAGAGCATGAATCTCAGTTTCTACTTCCTTCCTTTGGCATAACAGATATGCACTATTTTCCACTGCTTTCTTTTTGTATAAGTTAAATTTTGTAGGAGAATATGAAGGTAGGCTCGCCATGCAAAAATCTTAATTTTCTCAGGGATGTCTAGCTTTCAAAGTTTTGTCCACCTTGTCCTGTTATCTGTCCTTGACGAGGTTCTCCCAGTATTTCCATCGTCTAGCGCCACCTTATACCCACTTTTTACAGAATATAAGCCTCTTGTATCATAATGCTACATAAACAAATCATCCGGACGTTCCGTGCTTACAAGTAGGCTGAAAATCAAGTTGGCATCCTCCTGTGAGAAAATATCTTGAGTTAAATCACTCTTATACTCCCTATTATCATTTATTAGAGCTGCAACTAATGTGAAGGTTAGAGGTTGTGGAGCAGACAAGGTCTTAAACGTTTTCTCCCTTGGCAACCATTGGTTGTTGTAGGGATGGATTGAAAGCTCATTGCCAATCCTCCATCTCCCCCCTTTCATAGTCAATTCTCGCCCTCAGAGGATACTTCGCCAAATGTACGAAAGCTTGGAACCAAGTTTTCCATGTAAAAAATGCTTCTTCAAAAAATATTTTTGTTTCAAAGTTTGGGCAACAAGAGAGTTTGGGTGGTTCATAATCCTCTAGGAATGCTTTGCGAGCAAGGCTTGGTTAAAATTATGAATGTCTCGAAACCCCAAACCACCCTGATCCTTTGGTTTGGTCAACTTCTTCCAACTAACCCAATGGATTTTCTGACCTTGTTCCAAGCTACCCCACCAAAAATTTTTCATTATTCTGTTGAGATCCTGACAGCAACTAACCAGTAACTTGAAATAGCTTAAAGTATATGTAGGAACTACTTGGACTATTGCCTTGATGAGAAGCTCCCTTCTGGTCTTTGAGAACAATTTACCTTTCCATTCTTGTAGAGTCTGGGAGACTTTCTCTTTAAAATTTTTTTAGAGATTCTCTTTTATTTGTCAAGAGTGTGGAGGGCACCCTAAGATACCTCCCATGATCTGAGACTACTCGCATCCGAAGAATGGTAGCAAGGGCATTCTTTACAGAGTTAGGAGCCTTTTTCCCAAAAGCAACTACTGATTTTTCAAAATTAAATAGCTGACCAGATTTTTTGGCATATACTGTCAGGATCCACTGAATTTCCATGAATTCTTCTTTCCTGGCCTTACAAAACAACAAGCTATTATCTGTAAAGATAAAATCAGAGATAGTAGTAGATTATCGTGATATATTTAAGCCAGATATCGTCCTATTCTTTTCAGCCTCATAAAGAAGATTCGAAAGGCCTTTAGCACAAATAAGGAAGAGGTAAGGGGATAAAGGGTGCTCTTACTGCAGTCCCCTTCTGGGAGTGAACGTCCAAGTCAGATCACCATTAATAGACAGAGAAAAAGAACGTATTCCAAACACATGCTAATATTATCAATCAACATACTACTAAAGCCCATTTTATTCATCATACTACGAAGAAAATCCCATTCCACCCTATCACAAGGGTTACTCATGTTAAGTTTCAAAGATACAAAGCCCTGTTTAGTAGAAGAAAGTTTAATGTGATACATGCATTCAAAACCAACTATAACATTATTAGCTATAAGATGGCCAGGGATAAAGGCACTTTGATTTTTTAGAAATTATAGAATCAAAAGAATGCATTTAAGCCTATTAGAAAGAACCTTAAAAACAATCTTATATAAGACATTGCAAAACTTATAGGGCGGAAATCCATCACCGTATTTAGATTTTTTGGATTTTAGAATGAGGACGATTGTCGATTGGTTTAGCTGCTCCTGCATTCTTGCTTCATTCAAGCATTGAATGCAGGCACTAGTGACATCCGACATCCATTCCAACGATTTGCCAATATTTCTGATAGAAAAATGTCGGTAGTATCCATCTAGGCGTGAGGCTTTTGTTGGGCTCATCTGTTTCACTGCAATCCAAACTTCAGCTTCTGTGAACTCGTAATAGTTAAGGAAAACCGGTTCAATTTTTGCACTATCAGCCACCCAATTGCCATTCATATCCTAGATTTGAGAAATTTTATTTTACTTTCTTCTCTGGGACGCTTTAGCATGAAACCACTTAGTATTGCAAGCCTCCCATTGTAATCAGTCCTCTCATGATCGTTGCTTCCAAATCACAAGAACCAAATTGACACTAAATCCAAACTATTAGGTATAAAATTGGTAATTTAACTTTTTTTAAAAAAATTATTGTACTTATTTTCATTTATTTATTTTACATATTGATTTAAAACTATAATACATTTAAACTAAGTTATTACTTAAAAATGATTAACAATTATAATTGAACAATTAATTGAGAACACGTGAAGAACTAAAGTCGTGTTTTTACCTCGTTTTAAAAATTGTTTTGATTTTAAAATTAGTCTTCCAAATATGTATAGATTGTAAAAATATATATAACCTACGATAATCATGAATTTATGATTTGTAAAAAAAATTGTAGATAGTCTAAACAACAAGATTTTTTTTAGTTCAACAATTACAGGTTGGGGAGTCGAACTATCAATTTTTGCAATAGTAGTATATATTTTATACAATGTGTTATGACACAATGATAGTGGTTGCCTAGTTCCCCTCTACAGTGACTTGTACCTCCTTGCTTGTCTGGTTTATCTTGCTTGATTTATTCTGTTTTATCTGATCAAGTTGTACCTTAAGTTCCTTCTTTCTTTTGCTCTTGTATTTATATTCATGTAAAAATATTATTGAACCATACACATAATACAACACACTGAAAAGAATTCTTGAGCAAAGAGGTTCATCATTGTGTTCATAGGTTGGTATTAGAGCGCTAATGGCCAACGACAATCCTTCCAACACAGAAGGATTTTCCAATCCTACGATACCAGTTTATGTGAACCCCATGAGTCTCACACAGGTGCGCTCCGAAATAATACCCAAGAAATTTCTCCTTCACCAATCGGTTGAACCAAGTCACTTCAATTAAAATGGACGACACAAACTTCCTCCTATGGAAGAACATTGCACTCCCAATTCGTAGGAGCTACAAGCTGGAAGGGCACTTGACAGGAAATGATGCTTGTCCAAAGATATCTATAGAAATCCCTCCCTCAGAAGAAGAGTCGAAAGGGCTTTTGCTTCTCAATCTAGAGTGTGATATTTGGTTGGCAATAGACCAACTACTCATTGGGTGGTTATACAACTCAATGACTCTGGATGTAGCAGCTCAAGTGATAGGCTGCAATATTGCTTAAGAACTCTGGGAGAACCTACAAGAATTTTATGAAATTCAAGATAACTCCTAAAAAGACTACTACAAGAGACTTTCATATCAAACTAAAAAAGGGTAACACGATACCTCACTCTTATGAAGAACTACTTTGACAACCTGCAGATGTCTGGCTATACATTTGAATTAAAAAACTTAATCTCTTGTGTTATTGATGGACTAGATGAAGAGTATACTTCTATTGTGGTGGTCATCCAAAACAACACAATGCCGTAGAATGAGGTACAATATGAATTCCTTTTGAAAGAAGACAAGAACAACTTTTATCTTTCAAGGCTCCAAGATCAGTGAACTATGCTTTTGCTAGCTCTAGAGCTTAGACTCATAGAAAAACAGCTCAAGGCAACACTCCCCAGGCGAAGAATAACAACACAACCCATTGAAAAAATAATCATGGAAGGGGAAGAGGTGTAAGACTTCAGACCAACCATCCCATTTGTCAAGTTTAATCGTGGAAGGGGAAGAGGCGTAAGACCTCAGACCAACTATCCCATTTGAGGGAAAATGGGACACACAACAACAATTTGTCACTATAGATTCGACGAACACTTCAACAGAAATGGTTCCTCCTCTTCAAGCTCAACACAGAACAACCCTCAAAGTACAAACAATGCTCCCAACACTGTGATAGCCACACCTAAACATACAAGAGATAACTCATAATACTTGGATAGTAGAGGAAGTAACCACATCACAGTTGAGCTTGGGAATTTGTCCTTGAAGAATGAATACACAGGTATGGAAAGCATTATAGGTAATAGTTGTAGATTGTGTATTAAGCATGTTGGTACTTACCTTATTTGGTCCAATACTAGAAATCTAGTGCTAAATGGCTTGTTACATGTTCTAAATATTAAGAAAAATTCGATTAGCATCTCAAAACTCACTATGGATAACTCTATGATTGTTGAGTTTTTTTGCCTCATCTTGTATTGTCAAGGACAAGGAAATAGGTCAAGTGATTCTAAAAGGGAGGCTTAAGGATGAATTATACCATCTCTTACAGAAACTAATAGCCTCAAGTACCAGAAGACAAGAAGACATTGAGCCTACTACTGCTTTTGTGGGTTATGTATCTAGTTTAAATAAGAATGATAAAGAATCTTTTGTTGTTGTAACCCCAACAGTAATTTGATTTTGTATTGCTCTAAGAATGTGTAGCACAAGAGACTTGATCACCCATCTCAATGAGTTTTGAATTTTGTGTTGTCTTCTTGTAATGAAAGTGTTAAGATGAATGGAAAGACTGATTTTTGTGAGGCATGTCAATATGGAAAATCACAACACTTACCTTTCTCCAACTCTGATTCTAGAGCATCCAAATGTCTTGATTTAATTCATAATGACTTATAGGGGCTGACACCACTTAAATCTAATGAAGGATATCAATATTATATCAGTTTCTTTGATGACCATAGTCGATATATGTGGATTTATCCTTTGAAGCTTAAGAGTGATGCGTTTGCTTTTTTTTTTTTTTCAAACAGTTTAAAATGGGTGTTGAAAACAGGTTCAGTGAAAAGATTAAAATTGTAAGATATGATGGTGGTGGAGAATTTAAACCTTTGATAACTTTTGCAACAACCAATGGCATACACGTTCAGATGTCTTGTCTTCATACTTCACCATAAAATGGTTGCATAGAAAGGAAACATAGACAAGTTGTTGAAACTGATTTAACATTATTGGCTCAAGCTAAAACTCCTTTATAGTACTAGTGGGAAGGTTTTCATACAACCACCTACCTCATAAATAGGCTTCCTTCCACAACCATTGCGAATAAAGTTCCTTTTTCGATTCTACACTCAGTTGATTCAGACTATACACTTCTTTGTGCATTTGGAACAATTGCTTACCCTTGTTTGCATCCTTATCAAGATCACAAATTTGACTTCCACACTACAAAATGTGTATTTATTGGGTACAACAATCATCATAAGGGATACCAGTGTCTGAGTCCTAGTGGAAGAATTTATACTTCTAAACATGTATGCTTCAATGAAGAGAAGATTTCCCTTAGGCTGAGCTATTTATGTAGCCACCAACACTGGGCACTTACTGAGCAAGAAGCAGATTCTGTCTGGCTCCCTCTTCAACCTACTGCATCTGACAATAATGGGGCTGCTTGCACATTCCATGACAATGCTACAATGAATACAAAAGCAGCTGATGCTATAGACTTGACTGGGGCATTTGAAACTACTCCAAATGAAATTGCTGGAAGCACATTTTCTTTGCACTATAGTCTAATTGGTCATCCCAATCAGACCTCATCCTCTGCAGCTAGTCCCCTCCCATCGAGTACGTAGGGAATTGCTCGAATCCGATCTAGAACCTAGTGCAATGGAAGTGAGCGCATTGATTAGAAAACGCGTATCGCAATGACGACTTTTTATTAAAAGGATCTTTATAGAAAACAATTTTTGAAAAACTAGCATTTGGGATGACAAAGGCATAAAAGGATCTTGGCGGGACTCCACATGATCTTTCAAGCTATCCTCGATCTGCTACGAATCAGTGTATGACACCTTTGGGAGAACTCAAAAGAAAACTAATTTTCTTTTGGTTCTTGGGAGGAGAGGGAGGAGAGAGAGGCAATAACTTAATTTCTTAGGGTTTGACTAAAAGTTTTCTTATATAGGGCAAAAATCCTAAGGACTTTTAAATTCTAAAATTAAAAAACTTTTTTTTAAAATTTTCATAAATAATTGTTCAGCTCCCATTTCATTGGTTTGGGTTCATGCACTCTTATATGAACCCTAACACTAAGTCATGACCCATTGGACTTCCAAAATCCAATGAGTTTTTTTCCTATATAATTGGGCCTAAAGTTGATCTAGCTAAAGTCCAATTTGCCTAATTTCTAATTAATTAATAACAAATCTAATTTAGTGTTAATAGCCAAATTAAAGAATCCCAATTTGTAATTAATTAGTAATAAATCTAATTTATTATTAATATCCAAATTAAATAATTTAATTACAAATTAAATAATTTCTATTATTTAATTTTCTTCTAATCAAATATTCATTGCAGAGGTAACGAGCTAGCAAGAGAACTTTATGAATCTACAACTTTGAGCTCCAATGGTTAAGATCAGTAAGTCAAACTCTTCAACTAACTAATCCTACCATTAACCTAAGGTAACTCCACTAGAAACCTGACGTTGCACTCTCGCACTGTAGATAACTTATGTCCACACAAATATAACCATAACAGCTCGTCTGATCCTTCACAAAGTAACTTGTGGTTTCAGTTGGGTAAAATTACCATTTGTTCCCTCATCTCACCTCTTACTTCTTAAATACTATTGGTTCTCTAATAGATAGCCTTCGATGAATCTCATTATAGGAAAATCTTTCTTGGGGCATCAAGAAGGAGGATATCCTGTTATCCAAGTCTCGAACCAGCACATTAAGGGAATTACTTATATACATACTCAATATGAAGAAGTGCACACTTTGTATTTTCAACTATTTAGTGGCTGTGAATTCCATCTCATGTAGAAATGTTCCTAGCTCCCCAATTGAATGCATTCTTAAGACATAGGTTTATTCAGCAAACAAATAACTTACTATCACCACGTTGCTCAAAGAACACATCCTCATAGGCAGAAATTCATAACAGATTCAGATCAAATAACTTATGATCATCTTAGTGATGTGTTTGCATTTTCTTTAACAATCTCACAAGAAAAGTGCTGAACACACCGTGGTCCTGTCTTATTATACCTCCATTGACATGTCACCACATGAACGATATAGATAAGACCATTTGTAACAGTTACAAAGTGGACCGTATCAGCAATGTATCAGAATAAGGTCCCCAACCCTATCCATATACTGTAGACCATTTAAGTCACTACTCTTAAACTTGATCCTCTCGTATGTCTGATACATACCAAGTTTAAGAACACATTCAGTGGCTAAGGAGCACTTAGACATTAGCTAAATTTAACAAGATGCACAAAGAATATTTAAATCTATCTTATTTAGAGTACTTTTTGCCCTACCACTTCCAATCAACATGCGATAGTTACAAAAGTTAAAGTTGGTGTTGTCAAACCCACATCAGTTTTTAGTCTACTCTCATGCTCATATTCATTGGTCTCTCACTAAACCTCACACATTTGTGAAGCCATCACTGCCTCTGCTTGGAAAAGGCTATGGACTCCGAGTCTCAGGCCTTATTATGCAACCGAACATGGGATCTTGTTCCCTCGCTGCCCACATATATAATTTAGTCACCAATAAGTGGGTCTATGAGGTAAAATGTGGTTCAACTGGCTCCACTAAATGTTATAAGGCTCGTCTAGTTGCTTGTGGCTTCTCACTGACACTAGGTATTGATTATCATGAGACTTACAGTCCAGTCATCAAGCTTGTCACGATTCGTTTAGTACGTACTCTTGCTGCTACATGGAATTGGCCTGTGCTCTAGCTTAATGTGAGCAATGCCTTTTTGAATGACAATCTCACTGAAGATGTTTATATACTGTAGCCACCTATTTTGTCCCTTTTTATTATTCTTATTTACCTTAATCTATTATTCTTATTATTATTTTACTA
>JAOANK020208675.1:0-16284 GCA_026257165.2 Telfairia occidentalis
GGAGGGGAAGAGACACATCTGGATGGACCTGCAACGGGGGGAGGCGCGAAAGGTGTGCCAAAGTTGTCTTCCCATCGGGACTCCCCAAAGCCTAAAGGGAAGTGACCACTAGAGTTCGACAGACCCTCCGGATCGGAGTAGCGGGTATCCCCCCCCACGCTTCAACCAGAGTAGTTGGTATGTTGCGAACTCATTTTAACTTAGGGAATGTGGAGTGAGTATAACTGCAAGAAGACAATGCAAGCCGCGATAAAATAGAAGCAGGCGAAAGGTGCATTTTATAGCCAAACAACTCCAACCCCCCCTCAACCGTATGATGAATTTCCATCAAGCGGACGCGTCAAACCAAACGAAAAAAGGCCACGTGTCCAGCAAACCGTCATGTCAAGAGATGCATTAACCCAATCGTCGTACCATCGCTACTCCTGAAGGTAGGGTAGTTAATGAAAGACAGATGATCCCTAAACGAACGAGCTAAGTAAAGGTATCACTGTAAGTTCATCCACAGAAGGTCCGACAGATAGACACATTGCAGAAAGCAAAGAAGACATACATTATATTGAGAAAAAAGGTATGAATTGTAACATAGGTTGCATCCGATTACAGAGTTGTCCTCTCCCTAGAACGAGGACCAGCAAAAAAAAAAAAGAGCAACAATAGAAGAAACCAATAAAACAGCGAAAAACGCTTCAAGCAAGAGCCACTGTCGGCTATAATCCTTGCCCATCCCCACTCAACGCCTCAGCCGAGGGAGTATTAGTAGCCTCAGACGGGTCACCCACCAGAGGTACTCTACAATCAGGCACCCCACACCTGGCTTCAAAGCCCACGGAGACTGGAGGAGCCGTCACTTGGTCCAGAGCAACATGCATTGCCACCCCTTCAGCCACTAGCCGACCAATCTCTGACTTCTGCTCTTTCGTCAGAGGCTCCCAGTATGGCTCAAACGCCCCACGAATAGGGCGTTGGTCAAAGTTAGGGGCCGCGTCCCCCAAGCGAGCAAGTACAAACTTCACCCCCTCCTTCATCAACACCTTTTCGAGACTAACAAATGCCTCGGTATCCGGAAAACTTCTTTTCAGAAAGGTCTCATCCCCAAGTCGCACCTTCAGTCCAACCACCTCTGCACGGGCCATCTCTAGGTCATTCGCCAACCGCTTATATTCCAACCCAAGGCCTTGGTTTTTCATAATAACCCGAGTCATGTGGGTCATCGATTCCTCCACCTGCCTTGATCTTGACATCACTTCGGCATCTGGAGCATAGTACAACCCTCCCGACCTAAACAGCGCCACGTCAGGCGAATCTGAACTCTCGGTTGACGCTCCGCCATCACCCAAGGACGGACTCTCTGCCCATGGCACCTCAGGAATAGGGTTCCCCTCGTCCGAGGAACAAGCTGGCCTTACAGAAACACCCCGCGACACTATCGCTCGATCATCGTCTGGAGGGGGAGAAGACCGTGCACCATTGGAACCAGAGGACTCAGTGATGACCAATCTCCTTCGCTTTCGGGGATCAGAAGTAGGTGGATCAACGGAGGGACCCTCAGAACAAGGAATGACAGGGGAAAGGACAGAGCCTCCAGCCTCGTCACCACCGCCGGCGGAACTGGGGGCAACGTCTGATGGGGCGGCCCCAAGGAATCTCATAAAGTGAGCGGCCCGGCTGGTATAAGGCATGTCTGAATAAGAAACGTGTGAGAATAACGAAAAGAACGAGCTAAAACGAAGAAACAAAAAAGAAGAGAGCAACCTGCGAGAGGCGTCGCAAGTAGGGGGTGAGTGGGGTCGGTAAGCAATTGACACCGGGCTAAACTCCTGGGACTAATAATGATGCGAATGTCCAACTCTTTAGGCGGAAGACCCCTCAGAAGCGTAAAAATATCCTGGCACTCAGCCGTAGGAGGTGGAGTCTGTTTAGGGAGAGCTGAAAACACAAAAGAGCTAAAGATAAGACGACAAGACAGGATGATGCAACAACAAAAGAAAAGAAAATCAGCATGAGGGGAAATGACCTACAGAAGAACTCTCAAAGAAAGGAAGGAACAACCTAGCTAGGTGCCGAAACCCAGTCGGGACACTAGCGAATGCCTTCCCGTCAGAATTGACACATAGCCAATCGCCCCCCACAAAGAACCACGCATCCTTCCACCTCTTGTTAGAGAAAGAACCCGACAGTAACCTCTCATCGTGAGGGGAGAGATAGTAACGACCCACAGACTGAGGGGCCTTCTTTGTGTGGTGAGTACAGTGAACTTGGGCACACAAAATGCGAAGGCCCTTACCATGGTCCCACCATAAGACCCAAAGAACAAGTAGCACGCTCCATCCATTAGAGGTTAACTGAGCAAGGGCCAAGTCAACAAAAGTAAGAAATTTTTGGGCAAAAGGATGAAGGGAAAGCCAGACGCCATTATCGAACATCTAGAGGTAAAACTCCACCCGTGATCGATACGCTGCTTAGGGGCAGAAAGCCTCATTAAGATAGAGTCCGGGAAGCGCAGCATACTCCGGAGCTTGCAAAGAGTATCTGCTGATAAGGTCGAAGCTATGTGCTCGACCCTGAGGCAGGGGGGAGAGGTGGCACAAGACTATCGCTACCCTCGCCATGCTCAAAATAAGAAAGAAAAGCGAGAGCTAAAATAAAAAGGAGGAAAGAAGGTAAGACCTGAGAAAGGAAAGCAGACGGTGAAGACAAAAAATGTCCACGAGGGGCCCAGAAGAAGGCACTCGATTATGGTTGTACAACGAAGCACGGGCCGACAGCAACTGCACGATTAAAGAAGAATGAAGCGGCGAGATTAAGACACGTTGCCCCAATCGTCGTGTCGCCTGACAACCGCCTACTTGAAGATTGCAATAAATGCCCCCTCGAAATGGATGGAACCCTCGAATCCTCCAGACCGACAACAACGCCACACACTCCGGGCGAAAGCCAGAAAAATCAGCCTATAAAGTGGCTGGGGAGCCGACGGCCCTTGGTCGCGGCCGCTTGAGCAGGGAAAGGAAACCGTGGGGAAAGAAGTGTTCGAAAGGGAAGGGAAAAGAGTAAGGGAAGGGGACCAAGAAAGCTCCACTCCAATCCCTTGAGTCAAGCCTCCCCAATCGGACGTAACTCGAGGAAGAGGCCGGTGTTGGGAGTGGGCTGAAGGCGCCCCACCACAAGGAAAGAAAGCCTATGGCGAAGGCCCTACTGGGACCATTGGGAGGTGGCCTATTAGGAAAAGACCCGACCCAATTGTCCTTTAGAGGCTAAAGGCAAAGAGGAACATCACACCTGGCACACCGCTGTCCCACTCCTTATTTAAAGGAGCAGAGGGAGGCCACTAGAGGTAAGTAGAAAATACCCAACTAAAAATGGTGTCTTATAATGCCGAATTCAGGCGACCTTGAATAATTTGCTCGTCGGAGTATATTTGGTAGGGCACCACACCGGTGTTGAGAGCAGGGAACAGAGTACGGAAGCAGTCGCTGAAATCTTGCGACAACAGCAGACATAAACATGACATTAGAGCTATTTATTTTTTGTTGAATTTTATAAATTTTTAGCATAGTTATTTAATTGTCGATCTCGTGCATTAATCAAGCTTAAATTTGTATAAAACTTATTTACATTAAATTAGTTAGTTTTTTTACATTTTCGTTTTTTAAAATTAGTAGGTGAATTAACAAAAATTAAATAGAGGGTAAAAATTGCTACACTTATCCAAGTTTAGAATCTAATTTGATGGAACTAAACATTTAGGTTGCAAATTTAGAGGTAACAATTGATTTTTTTTCCTATTATTTCTTTTATGGAAAACATTAATTTTTACCCTTAAACTTATCAAGGTTTTATCAAGTTACCCTTTAAACTTTCAATTTCAACAAATTAGACACTAGATTTAGATAAGTATTGCAATCTTAGCCCTTTGTTTAATTTATGCTACTTCACCATTAATTTTTATAGAAAGCAATGTAGAAATTATGTACACTCACTAATTTCAGTAACATCAAGCCTCACACAAAATTAAGTTTGATTAATACCTAAATTAATCATTGAATAACTTTTCCAAAACTCACAAATTTCAACAAAAATTTAGCTCTAATGTTGTTTTCTTTAAAATTCTATCAATTTTGTTCTTTATGTGTGTTTTATAATTCATTGACTATATATGACAATATTTTTTTAACGATCTTTCGAGCAAAAATTTATTTGAGGGTAAAAATTGCATCATTTCTTCAAGTTTAGGGTTAATATTGCAATACTTATCTAAGTTTGAGGTTTAATTCGATGAAATTGAAATTTTGTGGTTAAAATCAATATAACTTTTGACCAATTTAGAGGTGAAAATTGGTTCTTTTCCTATTTTGTAGAAAAATAATATTTTGCTGCATAGGAAAAATTGCTAGTATTAGTACATATTTCTACCATTAAAAATTTGACACATCATTAAATGGTGTATTATTTTATTTCATAGACCCTACACTATTTTTAAATACTATTGATGTGGCAAAAAAATGAATGGAAGTAGTATGAAAAACAATTCCATACTAGCTAGCGTAGTACTTAAGTTTTTTCCCATATGGATATGTAGGGATCTTCCTACACAATATTATTGTGTTCTGGACAACTAGGAGTGATATGAATCAAAGTTCTCACCCTGCCTCCAGGACCAATTACTCGATCAAGGGTTAAGCAACTTCAACTAGCATTCAAGTCTCACATACAAACAAATGTGAGCTTTACTAAGAAAGATCAAGAAGGGCAAAATAGCCAAAAACTCTATACATGGTGGAAGATGAAGTTACAAGAAGATATTTAAATTATTTAATTATTTTCTTTTCTTTTAATTTTAAATTCTTTAGGGTTTATTTCATTTTAAAATATTTTGACATTATAGGGGTAGAATAGTCTTTTAGCTTATCGGCTAATGACCTAGGGTTTAGTATTTATGTAACATAAGGACCCATATTTAAAGAGGAATTTTTCTGCAATATCGCTTGATGACTAAGAGTTCATCTATCTCTTTGGAATTCTTGATCTAGGGTTGCAAGCTTGAACATTCAAGTGAGTTTGATCAACTTTTTTGTGGAGTGTTCAACCTTAAGTAAGGAGAAAGTTCTCTTTACCTCTTGGTCTTTGATCATCAAGGTAATCTTTATCTAATCCTACCTTTGGGTTTGGTTCTAATTGATTTTTGGGATTTTTAGGGCTTGATAATTAGAGGTTCTCCTTACGTGGAAGGGTTTTTAATTATAGACCCTTTTATGGGCCGTTTGGTTTAAGATTTTTTACAGATGTCTGGGAATTAAAGATGCTTGGGAATAAGATGTATGGGAATAAGATACCTGGGAATTAAAGAAAACTGTGTTTGGTTGTGTAGGCCTAGGAATAATGATGTTTTTGTTTAATTTTGGTTGGGCATGGAAATTGTTTACTTTCAACATTTTTATGGAATTGTAAGTCATAAAATTAATCAAAATTAACTTTCTACAATTAACTTACATTATTTAATTAATTTTTGTGAGTAGATTTATTTTTATAATGTAAAGTCATTAAAATGATTTTAAGTTTTTAGATTTCAACAATTGCACAAAATCAAAAAATCAAGGAAGAACAATGAGCATTTCAGTTTAGAGCAACAAAAGAATTAGGAATGGTGCCACATTATTTGAGGAGGATGAAATCGAAATTATACTCAAAATTAAAAAAAACATAAAAAAAAAACTAGATCTAAAGAGTAGGAGGAGGAGAGGAATACAAAAAATCGAGATCTAAAATCCTAGATTTAATGTAGTAGAAGGAAGAAAGAAAAAAAAATGTAGATGTAGCAAGGAGAAGGAAAAAAATCTAGAGAAGGAGGAGAAGAGAGAAATCACCTATAGCAAACTCACGCTTTTGGACAGGTTTTTAAAACCCTCCATATAAGCTTATTTTAATGCCCGAAAAAAAATGTTTCCAAGCAAATAAATTAAACTCTCCAACCAAACATGAGCTTCAAAAGCCCAAGTCCATTCCCACTTTTAAAACCCTCAAACCAACGGCCCTAAGGGTTTTCTTATCATTTGAGGAGGGGGGAATACAAAAAGGAAAACCAAATTTTTTATTTGTTTTAAAAAAATATTATATAGTTGTTAAATTTTTAATTTAATTCTAGGGATCTTCCTTCACACCTAGTATGCAACCAACTATTATTATTCTTGAAAAAAAAAAATCCCAAAGCAATTCTCATCTTTTAAATTGATCAAATGAAACACTAAGCACGGTTTGATTGATTAGTTAAGATACACAAAGCACCTCTTGATTGGTTAAGATTTATCTTTAACATTTACTTCCTATTTGATCTTTTATAAACCCCACATCAATCCCACAATATTTTTTTTTCATTTCTCCATTTCATCAATTATTGTTCTTTTTAATATAAATAATATTCACTATAAAGATTATATTCTCAAAATTGCATTCAAATTTTAAAAATAAAAGATTTTAGTGTGTGTAATAGTGAAGGTAAGAGATATGACCTGCAGTTACCAGTGAAGAGGGCATTGTGTTACCTGCTGTAGCCAGTAGCCAGTGGGCAGTTCTCAGCTTTCACACATGGACAAAGACAAAGCATGCAGCAGCTCCCTATAAAAAGGGGTGATTGATATACAATAATTCTCAGCTCCAAACCAAACTAGGAATGGCTTCCAAACATGGATATGGCTTCCTTAGCTCTACATTTCTTCTTCTTCTTCTTCTCGTTTTTGTTGTAGTTGCAGAGGCTGATCAACACCCTATCCACCCCCTCGGTTCAATAGGGCGAAGCAGCTTCCCCAAAGGCTTCGCTTTTGGCTCAGCATCTTCTGCTTATCAGGTGAGAGATGGAATATTTGATAACGTTTTCATTTCTCATTTATTGTTTTTTTTGTTCTAGGTTTTTTTCTTGAGAAACCAATGTGTGTGATAATTGTTCTATAACTCTTATATCTCGTTGAACTAAACAAAAAAAAAACTTATTTTTCAACTAGTTAAAGACATATTTTACTAAGTAAGATGTCATGGTTTCGAATCTTTTACCCTACATATTATTTAATTTTTTTTTTTTTAAAAAAAAACTCTTATTTCTCTCTGTTTTAACGAATGTATTCAAATTTTAGAAATAAATTTTTACGTAAATAAATGAATTGTTTAATTGTTTTTCCCCCTAATAAATTGTATGAGATTCATATAACATTAATATGTAACGTAATATGCTATTTTTAAAGATGTTTTTTGGGGAAATTAGAAAATAATCTACCTTCTTTTGTTTTGATTTACTAGTATTAAATAATAACCTCAGTTAATATATTTTTGTTATTATTTTGTTATTCTTGACTTATCGTGTATATTAGTCAAAATTATTTATGACTTTTAAAATGTTTATTGATAGAAAAAAAATATTTTTTCTAAAATTAACAGTGTATGCATTAAAATTTCAAAAAGTGTTTATAACTAATTAAAAAAGTTTTTTAGAATTTTTGATAATAAAAAATGGTCTAAAAAAATGTGTACAAACATATAAAATACATTTAAAGCTTTGTTAAATTAAGTATTTAATTGATTTTCACCCAAAAATGCTTATATAATAAATAATTTACTTAAAAATATTTTTTTTGTAAAAAGTTATGCCAAACATACACTAACAACAATCACTATGTGAAAATAAGTTAAAAAGAAAATATAACTTGACATAAGGAACAATATATTATCCTAACTTTGTACAATTATTTTTCATAAATGACGTCATTTTTTAATATGACCTAGGATCTTTTATTATTTCTTTTTCTATAGCTCACAGCTACGTTAGATTTTTCATTTTTATTTTAACAGAAAAGCTAACCGAAGAGCGTTGCTTTGAATTGTTTTAAAATTTAAAAGTTAAAATAAGATTTTAAGAAGTAGAGGTAGAATTGAAATTTAGCCCAAGGTTTAGTGGCATAACTCTGGAACATCAATATTCAAATGTAACTCTATTTTATGAGGTATTGTCCAACTCATTATCACGTTACATTTCGATTTGCTTTTAATAGAAAATTTGACGGACGAATATTTTTTGAAACAATTTTGAAGGGCCGAAGGTAGATTTGAAACTTTTAAAATTATAAGCGCAAAATTGAATTTATCCTAAGGATGAGGGTATAATGTAAAATTTAACCTTAAAAATATATAGGATCAAATCTTCCAAATGAAATCATGAAAGCAAAAAACACAATATATAAAATACCTAATAAGAGTTGAAAATGTATTTTATGATAAAAAAGAATGATTTGTAACATTTCTATTTTTGGTGATTTTATTCACATTTTATTCAGTATGAAGGTGGTGCTTTCATAGATGGCAAAGGACCAAGTATTTGGGACACTTACACTCACAAACATCCAGGTCTCTCTTCTCTTACGAATAATATTTACTGCATATTAATGTATATGCAAGAACTCTCTTCATACCATTATTAAAGTTTTGATAATTATTTAGTCTTTTTGAAAGAAGACTCTTTTTTTCTCTAGTATATTTTTCTCTTTTAATTGTCAAAATTTTAATAGTGGTATGTACTCCAAGTATTTTTCTTTCCTTAATGATCTTGTGATTATCTCTATCTTTCAATCATTATGTACCTAAAATATGATTATGGTGGTTTTAATTTTTGTGCATTAGATTTCTTCGATAAAAATGAAGAAAGATTAAAATAAATGAAGGAAACTAAATTTCTATATGAATGAACTTAAAAAAAAAAAAAAAAAAAAAAGGTAGATGCTAATCAATAATTGAGCATGTGCATTAATTGTACTTTTGACGTACTTGTCAGAAAGAAAAAGGTTTACTTTTGTCCTATCGACAATTATTGTTTCTTTAACACTCACTCTTTAATCATATAAATGATAGAAATTTTGCTTTATTCACATAAATTAATAATTTTTTTTTAATAGAAAAGAATTTTAAGTCCATGAATAAAAATAGTAGACCATTCCTAAATATTTAGTTGAATCTCAAATATTATTAATTAATTGACAAACATAGTAGATAACTAAATTTGTATAATTATTATTTTACAATATTCTATAACTTATAATATATCATACTATACACATTTTAATTTGGGGCCTTGCAAATATGTCAAAAAAAAAAAATTACAAATCTAACTACATATATATTTTGCAAATATATTAAAAAATCAATGCCCAACCCAAACCAAAATACAAAAAAGTCTGAAATATCCTTAAAAGAACAGTTTATTATTATTTTTTGAGTTCAACAACATGTGGATCAGATGGAGATTTGAACTCACGATCTTTGAGTCGGAGAGATATGCTTTAACCAATTGAGTTATGCTCGATTTGACGTAAACTTAGCTTACTTGAAGAAAAAAAATTAAAAGAGTTAAAAAGAGTAAAGAATGAGATTTTGAGTATGTTGATTTCACTTATGAAAGTTATAAATGAGCAATTTCTACCAAAAGTTGAATTAGAAAAAGCAATCTCAAAAATCTTTTCAACAAAATAAACCTTCAACAACAAATTTAATATTCAAAAGGTAGTTGATTATGCAATATATTGTTCAAATGAGAAAGACAAAGAGGTAAAAATTAGTTTTTATTAACTTTCTTGGTATATTAAATTTATATCGTCGCCATACATAAGCTAAAGTATATCATTCTTTTTTTTTTTTTTGAAAAAGATAGCATTCTTTTATTTAATGTAATAGGTTATACTTCATATTAGGTATATAAAAAATAATCGAGATATATGGCAATTTAACCATATCTTAACTTGTTAAAACATATATCTTTGATCAAAATATTGGAGGTTCAAATCTTCACTGCCACATGTCGTTGAACTAAAAAAAAGGAATAGTAGAGATATACTTCAGTTCAGGTATATCAACTATATTATTAATATACCTTATAGAAAGTATATCAATAATAAACTTAATAAATTATATAACTCATTATTTGTTAATTATCTGTAATTTAGTATATAATCTATATATTTCATATTAAGCATATTAGATATATCAATAATAACAAAGATATGTTAATCTGATCATAATTCAACTTGTTAAAACACGTATCATCTACAAAAAAGTCGAAGGTTCAAATCTCCATTGTCACATGTCGTTTAAAACTAAAAATGTTAATAGTAGAGATATACTAATTCAGTTTATGTATATCAACTATATTATTAACATACATTTTATAAAGTATATTATCAATTATATATACTTGATAAACTGTATAACTCATTATTTGTTAATTATCTATAATTTAGTATATAGTCGATATACTTCATATTAGATTTATCTCTGATTTAGTATATCATTAATATACTTCGCATTAGATATATCAATGATATACTATATTATTAATACACTTTATATTAGGTATATTATTGATCTAAAAATAAAAAAGGCAAAATCGGAATAACAAAAAAAGGGAATTTGACTTAATTGTTTTTTGTTATATTTGCAAAATTTAAAACTGATTGCTATATTTGCAAATATAAATAAAATTCTACTACCCATTACAAATCCCCTTTTAATAATAATAAAAAAGTTTATAACATCGAATATTTTATTTATTATAATTGTTTTCTAGTATAATGCTGCATTTTCAATTTTAAATTTTAAAATCTGAAAAATATTGTAATATTGTTATCAAAATTTTAATTCTTTAAATCATGAAATTCAAAAATAGTTTTAAAAAATAAACTCACTAAAAACATATTCATTGAATCTATTTGATTTAACGAATCTAAAAATAAGAAACAAATTTGAATTGGAAATCCGATGGGTTTCTAAATATACAAATATGTGAGCCCAAATGAAGTGGCTAATACATTTCATATAAACAAATGTTAAGATCAAAGTCATTTTTACAACCATGGATCAATTTGAAGACTGTTTAAAAATAAAAAAAATTTAAGAGGAAAAACTTTTAAAAGTGTTTTTAAATAGTCTCAACTTAAAGAAATCAATCAAATACTTTAAAAAGAAAAATCTTATGTTCTTATTTGTGAAAATTGCAGAAAGAATTGATGATCGTAGCAATGGAGATGTAGCCCTTGATTCATACCATCGTTACAAGGTGTGCACGATGAGACAATATTTTTTATTGATTATTATTCAAAGTCATTTTCTCTTATAAATATAATTTTTAAAAAATTGATTAATCATTTTTCATTTATGCAGGAAGATGTTGCCGCTATGAAGAAAATGGGTTTTGATGCTTATAGATTCTCAATCGCGTGGTCTAGAATTTTGCCAAGTAAGAAATTAAAAGAGTCAAGTTGTTTAGAAAATTACTTCAAAAAATGAAAGTAATAAAAATATTGAAAATAAATAATATTTTTTAATACTTAGATGTTAAGAAATTTAATATGGGTTTGGTTAGTGATCTGAAAACATAAATTTGAAAGATAATGAAAAAAAGTTGTATTTTGTATTTAAGATATGTGTTTGGTAGAAGATTTATAAATTAGATCTCAATTTAAAAAATCATTTAACCGTGTCTAGCAATATATTAATCAACTATAAAAATAGTGATTTTACTAATTAAATATTTAATTTAATCTAAAAAATTATTAATTAGTTTATTACTATATTTATGTTATAAATTTTGAATATTTAGCATTTTATAATATTATATAATTTATAATATATTATATTATAATTTTTATAACAATAAAATGTGTTTATATGATGAAATAATATAGTTATCAAAGTTTTTTCTTTTTTAGTGCAAAATTATGCATTTTCAAATTTCAAATTTGAATGTTTTCAAAATTTTTATAGTTTGGAACCTAGAATTTAAAAACAGTTTTTCAAAACAGATTCACCAAACAGAAATTCACTCAATAAATTTGATTAAGTAAATCTAAAATCAAGAAACAGAATGATTCTAACATGTCTTTAATCATCCAACATGCAAGTTATCTCTAGCATGTTTTTATGAATAATTTATTTTTTAAAAATAAATGATAATATTAACTTTGACAATCCGTTGATCAAAGTTATTAAAAACGCCAAGTCGAACATAATTCAATTGGTTAAAGTGTAATCTACTCGAAGAAAAAGTTGTGAGTTCGAATCTTCACCTTCACATATTGATGAACTAAAAAAAAATAAAAGTTATTAAACACGATTATAGAAAACAAAAATGATAAACCGTTTTCAAATAGTTTTCTAATTCACCATTTTCTTTTGGCATAAATTTGATGTTGTACATCGTATTTAATTTCAATTTGATATATTTTTTTTATTAAAACCTTCTTCTACACAATACAAAGTCATAAACTAAAGTTCGAAAATTATATTTAAAAAAAAACAGCAGAATTAAACTATAATTTAATGGATCATTAATAATTCAATTCATTTTGTCAATTTTTAAACTATAGTTTTTATTCATTATCATTGCAGCGGGAAAGCTTAGTGGGGGTGTGAACAGGAAAGGAGTTGAATACTACAACAACCTCATCAATGAGCTGCTTGCAAATGGTGGGTATTATTGTAATATAAATTTAATTCTATTAAATGGTCAAAAAAATAATGTGGCTGTAATTTGATTAATAATTAATATTCACCATTTTGAATTTGTAGGCATCCAACCTTATGTTACAATTTTTCACTGGGATGTTCCCCAAGCTTTACAAGATGAATACCAAGGTTTCTTGGGCCATCAAATTGTGTAAGTAAATATTGCTATGAGATTGTCATATTTCCCACACAATAATAAATTAATACAAGAAAGTAACATTGTTATGACAAAGAAATTATATGTAAAATAAATATTTTCTAAGAGGTAAGAAACAAAATGGTGTACCTTTAGAACTTGGAGACTCAAGTGAAAACTAATTTTCTCAAAATACAAAAAAAAAAAAAAAAACCTTGAGACACCATTGAACTATGTTCAAATTGATATATATTTAGCAAATTTTTATTCCTTGTTTAAAGGTTGATTATGAAACGGACATCTATTTTTCTTTTGTGAATCTTAATTTTTCTTTTTATCTAAGTTAATTATTTGTAAAAGCTAAAGTTTGCACTCAAGTTCTAGGATAGCGGTTTGAAATCAATACAAATTGATACTTCAAAACAAAGTCGAAAAAAATCTGAACAGCCTTTCAATGGGGTTTTGTTATAGAAACATATAAATTATATGAAAAAAAAAAATTAATTTTACCTCTAGGCTTGTCAAGTTGTATCAATTTTAGCTATAAACTTTCAATTTCATCAAATTGAAACCTCAAACTTAGATAATTATTACAATCTTAACTCTAAACTGTAAAAAGCGTTGCAATTTTTACCCTCTCTAATTTGTTTTTTTGCTCGAAATATCGTTAAATTTTTTTTTTCTATATGCATTTATTGAATTACAAAACACATATAAAAAACAAAATAGATAGAATTACAAAAAAAAAAAAAAAATATTAGAAATGCTAAATTTTTATTGAAACTTGTGAGTTTTGACAAAGTTATTCACTGTCAATTAATTTTAATTTAATAATGTTGTGCAAGTTTAGAAAAATTTCTACATTCCTTTTTGTTAAAAAATGAACAGGGTTAACATATTGATATAAGTTGAGAAATTAGTTTGAAAAGTGTTTGGATATTGAAAAAGCGAAATTGATATGAATTTGAAAATGCAATATTGTAGGAATGATTTTCGAGATTATGCTGAAGTTTGTTTCAAAGAATTTGGAGACAGAGTGAAGCATTGGATCACATTGAATGAGGCATGGGTTTTCACTTTGGGAGGGTATTCTTTAGGAACATTGGCGCCAGGAAGATGTTCTTCTTGGCAACCAAATCATTGTCTTGGTGGAGATTCTGGCACTGAACCATACATTGTTGGTCACCACCAACTTCTTTCTCATGCAGCTGCTGTCCAAGTTTACAGAGCCAAATATCAGGTTTCATTTCATTTCATTTCTCTCTCACACTCATTCAAATTTCAAATCATATTCTTAAATCACTATGAATAATCACTTCACTTTTGAGATTTCAAGGCACATCAAAAGGGTGTGATTGGTATCACATTGGTGTCACTTTGGTATGTTCCATATTCAAATAGTGAGGCCGACATAAGGGCTGCACGTCGATCTCTTGATTTTTCTCTTGGTTGGTAAGTAAACTTTATCCCCCAAAACAATTTAATTGTACATAATACTCTTGTACTTTCGACCTTTTTTCCATAAAAAAATATCTTTGTTCGGTCAAAAGTTACAATAATATCATTCACATTTTCTAAATGCTTCAAAAATATCCTTCCAGAAAAATTTCATTAGATGTTTGATAGAAAACTGACGTTGCTGCTAATTAACATATGGATTACGTGGACACAAAACAACTTACATGACAGTTTAAGTGCAAAAAATACAATGTTCCTTTTGTTTTAATTTCAAAGTTTTAAATCAATCTTAAAACGGTGTATTTTTGCACTTAAGTTGCCACGTCGACTGTTTGTATCCCACGTAATCAATCTGTTAGCGGTCACATCTGCTTTTTGTCAAATATATAACAATATTTGTGTTTTTAAAAATATTGCAACTTTTGAAACATTTTTAGCAAAGATGAGGGAAATATTGCAACTTTTAGAATTAAACCTAAACTATTTAATATATTATTCAATAGGTTCTCTAACATTATGAACAAATTGAATATATGGCAGGCACATGCATCCACTAACCTATGGTGATTATCCCCCTGTTATGAGAGCCATTGCAAAGGAGAGATTACCCAAATTTACATTGGCAGAATCCCATTTGGTGAAAGGCTCTTTCGATTTCATTGGATTAAACTATTACACTGCTAATTATGCTAAAGACAATCCTCATGCACCTGGTCCACAACCAAGCTACTTAACTGATTTTCATGCAGATTTTTTAAGTACGTATTTTACTTCAATTTATTTTTTAGCCAATAAAACTCTTATCTATCTTTATTAATTTGTTTTCTTCAAAGTTTCCTCCTTTTCTTCGCCTCTCGTTAATAGTTTTGTACTTTTTGGTCGGAGATATGCCTTAACCAATTGAATTAAGCTTGATTTGGCCGTAGCTTTTGATTTTAAGATATATATTCAAATATTCTAATTAAACACTTTGTAATACTTTTTGTATTGCAGCTGAACGGGATGGAGTCTCAATTGGTCCAAGGGTAATCTATGTGCAAATTAATTAATTCCCTTCATCTCAATTTATGCATGTTGCCTTATCACATTTGAAATCTCATTAATCTAACAATTTTCTTTTGATTCACAATGTTATATACAGTTTAACGCGTCGTCTTGGCTCGCTAATGTTCCACATGGATTAGAAGATATGTTGATCCACATCAAGGAATATTACCAAAATCCAGATATCTATATCACAGAGAATGGTATTGAAATCAATATTTAGTTTAGGAAAAAATATGTTCAATAAGTATTACCCATTTGTTCTAATTAAATTACATATGTTGTAGGATACCTCCACATGGAAGGTGGCCCATTAAATGATTTAATAATGGACAAGGATAGAGTCAAATACTATCGCGACCATCTCTACACTCTTAACAAAGCAATAAAGTAAGTATCAAAACAAAAAAAAAAAAAAGAACGTCTCTCTTTTATATGCAACATAATTGAAAGAACTTTTGAATTTCAATCTCATGAAGTCACTACTTGAAAAACTTTTCTTGTGGTATTTAGAAATTTTTCTTATATGATATTATTTTTTAAAATCATTGTAGGGCTGGTGTAAGGGTAAGAGGATATTTTGCGTGGTCATTGTTCGACAACTTTGAATGGTCAAATGGATTTCTGGTTCGCTTTGGCCTCAATTACGTTGATTACAAAAACAATTTGAAGAGAATTCCAAAACTCTCAGCAAAATGGTTCGAAAACTTCCTCAGAACTTGAAGATGATCCATCATATCAAAGTATATTGTCCATCTTATGTTATGTTTTTCATGTTTTATTAATAATAATGACGGCTGCTAGCTGTTGAAGTTGCTAAAAAAAAAATCTAGAATGTGCTACTTTTCTTATGTATCGTGATGTTTTCTTTTTGTGATCAATAAAACAAACTTTGTCATCTTTTGTCTTGTTTGTTTTCTTAATTTGAAAAAAAAAAAAAAAATTCTTAAACTTTAAGTAGTTGAGTTATGTTCGGTGCATAGTCTATATATATAGTTGCGAACTAATGTCTAGATAACGGCACATACATAATAAACTTGATAAAATAACTAAAAGGCTATTTAAATTTATTTAAAAATTTTGAATGGTTATATCTATTTAGTCTTTAAACC